>JABFEB020000132.1:15982990-15994650 GCA_019775895.2 Stomatorhinus ivindoensis
CGTCCTTCCGGCCTGCCAGCCCTTGTCCCTGTGACGTCCTTCCGGCCTGCCAGCCCTTGTCCCTGTGACGTCCTTCCTTCCCTGCTGCTGTATCACAGCGCCTCCTGTTGTCAGAAGCAGCACCAGCACCTGCCTGCCCCCCAGTTTTGAGACTCAAATCTTAAAATTTGGACATTGTGAACTGGGACTTTTTGCCCATTTGAGTTCCTCTGCCGCCCCCTGGAGGATGGGCTCCCCCTTTGAGTCTGGTTCTTCCCAAGGTTTCTTCCTTCTTGGGAGTCTATCTTTGCCACTGTCACCTCTGGCTTGTTCACTGAGGGCTTTGGGCAGGGATAATGTAAAGTGCTTTTACACAATGTAATATTGTGAAAATGTGCTCGACAAATAAAATTGAATTGAAAGTGAATTGAAATTTCCATGACCTGCACAGGCACCCTGAGAAATTTCACATCCGTTTTGCGCTAAATATTCAGTTCTGAATACCTATTTTAACATACACATTCATGTTTAAAATCTCACAATTCACCCCAACGCAAAGGTGCCAACAGTTCTTTATGCGTAAAGCCAGCAGCCACATGATTGGCTGATTGGATATTTGCATGATTGAGTAGAAGTTCTCATGTTGCTAACCAAGATACTAGCAAGTGTGCACTATCAGTCAATAGTTTTTGGACAGATTTAGATTTTCTACAATTGCATGTTACTTAACATTTACTATAAAGAGATGTACTACTCTTTGCTAACAAATAAATTTACAGTATGTTCACCATTTGAGTATGTTCCTCATTTGAGTACCGTTAGCAAAAAAATGTCTTATCTTTGACTCATCAAAGTAACCTCCTCTAGTAAGTATAACAGCATAAAAAATTGAGGCATTCTTTCCACAAGGGACATTAAATACTGCTCTGTTTCATGGGATGAAACAGTTAACTAGTGCATTTAAAGTTAAAGGAGACCCTAGAATCTGACTCTGCCATCACCACACAGCTAGTTAATAGGATGTCAGACATGCACTGTTACATACTCTGTTACAAACTTATATTTTCATTTATAGCCGTTCACTCACCTTTCCAGTGCTTAAGAAGATTTTTAAAAATCTGCAGTTTAAGAAATAAATGGGAAAATGGTAAAAATCTGTGGGGTGCAAAAGCTTTTTGACTGTTAATGTATAAAGTGAGTAGAGTATACGTTTTACATTCCTACTAACGAGAGAGCTGTTGCTCCGTAAAGGATGATGAAGCAAACAGATGATTTATAGCGACTAATATGGGCAAAGCCCCTGACGCAGCCTCTCTTCGCTGTTCAAATGAAAGCGATTCCTGAGGTGTGACCCCTACCTCCCCCAAGCCAGTATAATAACTCACCCGAATGCGCTGAGCCAAGCAATCCGAAGCTCATTTTCTCCAATTTAATGGAGCTACAGGTTATTTAGGGTCCATTTCACTTCAGCCTCCTCTCAGAAAACGCTGACTAATGTTCACACACACCAAGCGTTACACTGGACTTTCAAGGCAAGGGAAAAAAAAATGTGTATAATCTCCACGTGTTTGGCAGATGATAGTAAAATGGGTTGTAAAACACATTAGCTTGCAGAATAGTATAACTATAATTTATATAAAAGCCATATCATAGTCATTTGTACGACAAATACAACAAAATCTTTTTGTTATTTATTTGCATGCTTCAACAGAACAACAGTCAAATGTTAGGTCCACCAATGACTTGGTTCATGCTTTATTCATGTGATGCATAAGTATAGAGAGAGTCTGGTGAATCTTAAAGAGACTTTGAGTAATTATTGCAAGAACGACCCTGTGATCTGTCTTAAAGAGCCACAGCCTTTGTTATCAGGTCCTGTTTCATACTACATCAAGTAAGAAGGACTCCAGGTCTGCAATCCATTCAGGGGCTCTCTAACATCATTTGACCAGACTGGGACTTGGATAGCCAATGTAATTATATAATTCAGCAACGATCATGAAAACATCCATCACTCATCAGCCAATCAGTGCTCACCTATTGTAAAAATCTGCCAGAGGCTCAAGTGAGAGCCATAGCTAATCATATAGATTGCAACATCGCACTTATTTTGATAGGGAAGTTTGGGAGATCGTGGAGTTAAGTTATAATAGGATCAGTATATTCAAGTCATACAGAAAACATTTAGTCTCTGCTATTGTTAGTAAGATATATGACATTATCTTGCCTTTTGTCTCATGCCTGAAAAACAAAGGATAAGCTTATAGGCTAATACTGCACCTTACATTGCACATAAATCAATAAGCGGCAATCTGATAGCTGAGAGCGGAATACGTCTCCCTTGCTCTCCCAATCTTCTGATGGGTGATTTGGAGGCCTTCTTTTCTGATTTGGAGGCCTTCTTTTCTGATTTGGAGGCCTTCTTTCCTGATTTGGAGGCCTTCTTTTCTGATCTGGAGGCCTTCTTTTCTGATCTGGAGGCCTTCTTTCCTGATTTGGAGGCCTTCTTTCCTGATTTGGAGGCCTTCTTTTCTGATCTGGAGGCCTTCTTTCCTGATTTGGAGGCCTTCTTTCCTGATTTGGAGGCCTTCTTTTCTGATTTGGAGGCCTTCTTTTCTGATCTGGAGGCCTTCTTTTCTGATTTGGAGGCCTTCACTCAGAATGCACACATAGGGTCATGTTTTTGTGCTTCTTCCAGTAGTGGCAGTCGTCCGGGAAGCTCCAGTAGGCACTGATCTCCTTGTGCCGGCTCACCGTGTGTGCCACCGTACCAGGGAACTTCTTCTGCAGATCCTCTGCCACAACCTGGACGTCGCCCTTCTTCCCCATCCCATCCATTAATTGCTGGATGCAATCCTGGGGTACGGGTTGCGGGCGGCTGCTGTAGGACACCACTACGGTGACATCGTTTATGTTCGGCACGTCGAACCAGCTCTGCCCCACCACATGCTGGAAGTTATCTCCGGCCCGCCAGTTTCTGTAGCTGCTGCTGGAGTGGCTGACCACACGGACAGACCAGTATACCCAGTCGTACTTTTTTGAGAGGAATTCCACCAATTTCTGCGCTGTGTCTGGGTCGCTTTCCTCTCCCTTCTCCCGTACCAGCCTCTGGATATCCAGACAGGCCTGCTCGGGAAAAGCTGCAACGCATTCTTCAATCGCTGTCTTCATCCTAATCTCCACCTCCTGCATCTTCTGGTTCCATTTTTCAATAATTTCTTGTTCTTCCTCTTCCTCCTGAGTGAGAGCGCCGTGACCCAAGAGGGCAATCAAGCCCAGGCAGAAGAGTTCCTTCATCCTGACACAGAAGTCCTCCAAGATCCTCCTGTTATGACCTTCATAGTTTTTCACCACCTCCAGGACTGATTCCCCAAAGATGCTGCGTCCCAAAACAGCATCACAAAGTACATTCAGATTCTTCTCTCCACCAGTTTTGGAAAAATGTTCCAAAAACAGTCTGGTCTTTGTCTCTCGAAACTGGGGTTTGGCCTCCAAGATGTCCATGTATTTACGGAACTGATTATGAATGTTCTCCTCCACGGAGAAATACTGAGCATCTACTTGGCCCTTTTTGATTTCATAATCTATTTCTTCCAGCTGGGTGGACAGAACGTCCAGCTTGTTGCGTACAGACAGGAACTGCTCCTTGACGTAGAATACCTCCTTGCTCTGCACATTGTCCAGAGTCAGCCGCAGAATCGGAGCCGCCGCCTCACACAGAGGGAATATCTCCCCCACAGCACTGGCTAGGACCTCTGCTCCTCGTTCAAACATCTCCATCACCGCCTCAATGGCTTCCTTCTTCTGGGCTACCACTTTCTCTAGGGGGTTGGTCATGGCCTAGGAGAAAGCAATGCAACTGGAAAAAATATATATTAAAACATATAAAAATATATTATATTTGTATTATAAAATATAAAAAATCTTAAATCAGCATTCCAGTTCAGTTGCAGATAAATACAGATTTATGCATGCTCAGTACATTTAAATAGAAAATTGGATGAAATTTGATAAGAAGACATGAGTTGACTTACCAATAGCAAAAGGAAAAAACATTTTATTTCATACAAACCAAAATTATTTTCCTAAGATATTCTGCTATTTGTGACAGATATTATTTTTTTAATAATCCCCCAGTCTAGCAATCTCTAATAATAAATATGAGGTCACAAGGAGTAAACAACACGAGGCTTTCATATTCACCCGATGAAAGGCATGCATTAAAACAAGGGCGTACCTTAGGGTTCAACACTGGAACCCCCGAACCCCCAACCCCGTCCTTGCTTTAAATTTAAAGTAATCGGGTTTACCCGCCTTTGTTAGCAGTTCCTTGCTGTTAATGATTCTTTAGCACGAGACATACTCATCAAACAACAAACACTTAGTTTAATGCATGTCATCCAACGTATGTAATCCAATATAGATTATAACGGAGTTAAATAAAAAAACGTTTTCTGAACACAGTTTGCTGTCAATCTGGAGGGAAAAAAAACCTTGCGATGCATTTTTCTACCTTACGCCTTCCTGTTCTGATGGGTATTTTGCACGAATTTCACATATTTAACCATCGCGATTACTCTATACCTGCAAATGTAGGCAAGTCGTGTCCACGCTTGACTCGGCCAGCAGCTGTTGCGAGTTCCTCCAAGTTGTTTTCCGCCTTTGGCTCTTCTTTCAGTAATGCTAAAAATCCTTGAATTAGCAAAGGACAGACAGGAGGAGGATGCGCCTCTGTTCTTAGGCGTGTAAGGGAGCCGAATCAGACACGGAGGAAGAAGGAACTAGAGAGGGGGGAGGAGAAGCGCGTGTTCTCGGCTCTGAACATTTTATTCGCAAAGTCATTTTTTTCATTCATTCTTTTTAAAAATAGTTAGAATAGAAGAACCGACTCGGCACACTGATTTTATGACTAAAAACAACAGAAAATAGAACAATTCACTTGGTGAGGATAGTATATCTCATCTGGTCATCATATTTTGCGCATCAGAATGGCTCGTAGGACGCGCACCCATTGCTTGGTTTTGAAGGTGATCTTCAAAATGTCGGTAAGCCCAGATTTTAAACATTATGCTATTAATATACATCTATGGAAGTGTATTATGTTAGAATATCCATTGCTTTCCAAGGTGAAATTTAGTTTTGGGTGAAGTCAATACCTTTTAAAATAACTCTTAAAATGTTTTACATAATTCATTAAGTTGTGTCACTGATTATTTGTGTGCTTTTAAGTTACCCGATTTAAGAATAAAAGCCAAATATTTGCGTTAAAACGATAAACTGGGAATTGTCGGAAATGTTCACGTCTAAAGTCTTCAGATGACAATTAGGTTTCATGGATTAGGTTATTGGTAAATAAAAATGTGTGCATAATTATTTGATTATATAATGATTATGAAATATAAAGCATGAAATATTAGCCTGAAAAGTATGAAATTAACCCTTTTACTTGACTATACTGATTACCATTCGCGATGTCTTATTATCGTTAAATCTTAAACGAAAGACCTGCAGTAAAACCATGTAGCCTACTATGGTTGACTGACCTTGTTTTTTAAATATACCTCTACACCGGTTTATCTGATCTGTGGTATATTTACTATGATTAAAAAGGCTGATGCTGGAGTAATACAAGGTGTGTCACCTACATTATGTGTTAAAAATTGCGACATATTGTGTTAGAAAATCTAGGCGAAAAATCTGTTCCGCTCATCAATGTGCCGTTACACTGACGGATATTTCGGCTGCACGGATGGTATACAAGTTTTAAACCAAACAAACTAGGGTCGACTGATAAATGCTTATATTTGCTATTTATCTGCAACTGTCAGTCAGTTCCCAGCAGAAATTGTTACGGATTTTTACCAATAATTTATTTCAGCCCGGGGTTAATGAATACAACACTGATTGAGGAGTCTAACAAAAATAAATCGCCGCCTGCTGAAATCATGTCCTAGAATTACTTACTATGTGCAAATACAGAACTGTAGTGAATTGACATTGAACCAGTTTTTCCTGCTGAAAAGCAGAAATACCAGTGGCACCTAAGTTCAGTGGGCTTTCGAGTGGCTTGTTCGTGACCACGTTGTGTCTTAGACACCAAACTAGCTTTATTTTCTGTAAAACGAATAGGGTACAATACATAAATTTGGTATAGGTAAATCACGCGATAACGAACGTCTCACCTAACGACCTTTCGAAATGTAGGGTTAAAAGTTGAACTGTTATGTCTTTAGATCGTAAATTTGAAAAGAATTAGTTTTATTGCAGTGTATTAAATGTAGTTCAACATAAAATGTAATTCAACATTAGTGAATAACTAAGTAATATTACTAAGTCGAAATGGTCAGACTGTATTTGCATCAATACTATCCCCTCACGGACATACAGAGGTATTTCAAGCACACACACACACACGTCTCTGAGGAGGGGCGGGGCTCAGGGACGACGCAGCTTAACATATATATAATATTATAGGCTATATTATCACATGTCCAAGGTGTGTTTGCAGTGCATATTTAGCCAAAATGACATATTCAGAAGAAATCTGGCTGCCTACAATCAATGGAAAAAAAATTCATAACTTATTTAGCCTATAATTACCTAGGCAAGTTTCCCTGTTGGGTGGGGTCACCAAGAGGATGGGGCCCTTTGTGGCCACACTGGTTGCACCACCCTAACCACGGCTCTGCACACACACTACTAGTTAGCATGAACTATGACTGAGTTAATCATAAGCATCGTTTTGTAGGTATACGTAGTTACCCCAGACACCCGGATAAGTGGTGAAAAATGGAGGGATAGTATATAGTGCCATGTAATGGCGTGATGTCCGTGAATGATTAGTCTCTATAGGAAATATGCACTTACGTTCACTTCCCGGCACAGATTTGTCCTTTTCATTCTTTCACTTGGCCTCCGAATTGTGACTTGAAAGCTGCTTCCCTCTCGACTATGGCCAATGAGAGCCAGTGAGACATGTAAAGGTGTGCTGTAAGTGAGCATATGATTGGCTGGAAATTAAGCCTGGGACTGAATGTATACCCCTACAGTAAATGAACGAACGAGAACTGTGCATAGAAGACTCCCTCTCTTGATGACTTGAGTGACTGGTTGAACAAGAGACGCAAACATACGGCCACTTTCACCCACTCACTCACCAACTCAGTCACCCCTTTGAGTGAATGGATGAACATGAGACCCAATTAGACTACCTCTTGGTCATGGCCTAACCAGAGACTGATATTTTATTTGTGACTGAAATACACCACCCACTGATGTAGTCTAAGGCATATACTTGCAGTGACTTCCCATTTGCCACAAGTGGATTTTAGGGATGCAACATTTTCACAGTTTAAAATTATTTTAACCAAGGTATGTAGGCATCTGGACTTGTTAGCCGAACTTGTTAATGAACATGGATAGCTAAGGTTCAATTTTACCAAGACTTAGAGTATAAGTCAATAACAATTATTATTTTTCTCACATGACTTATTGGTGGTATTTAGCTCACTCTTTAGCACTGTTTAGCCTAAATAATAGCCTATTTGTTTCACGTACAGGAACACAAGTGCTTCAGATCTATGTTGGCAAACAGGAAGTGCCACTGAATGAGCTGGCAAATTAATCAGAACAAATCTTTTATGTGAACCGTATAAAACAAACTGTGTCCAAAAACTGACTAATTTTGCCCATCCTTAGTGCCACGGGAAGATGAATGCAGGACCAGTATTAAAAGCAGCATTAGGACTGCAGTCTTTCAGTTACAAATGAATTTGAAGTTGCTCTTTTGTGACACCTACCGGTTTAAATTATAAAAGCATCTGAATATAATACTGCGTATATACTGTGTTGTCGGTGAAACGTTTCGGCAGTGGGGTAATCCAATTTGCATGTACATATCCACTTAACACTGATTTACATTTTCGAGTAAAGGTAAATACAATGGAAAAATAAGTTGTGATCTATAAAGACAAAAATACAAAAGAAATTTATTTTTTTCTGCCATAAATCTTTATTGATAGCATCACAGGAGGATATACGGTAACAAGGTGCAGAGCCATAAATACCATTTTTATTCGCTAAATGCTCTGGAGGAACCGTTTGGAACGTATTTGTCCAGAGTAGTGTTTATCAAAGTGCAGAATGTATGTATACAGTATAAACTGCCCTTTAAACATCAAATAAAGCAGATACTGTCTTTTAATCACCTATAGTTTTGTAATCATGTCACAGAAAGAGAAATAATAAGGATTATATGTTGTAATTATATATAAGTTTCAAGAACTGCTTTGAATTACATTGAAACACAGAAGATCACTGGATAACAGTGGCATGTATGCTAAGCCAGGATTCCAATAACAATGACAATGCATAATGTTCAGAGAGGCCAAAAGGCCCAGTTTGAAAGTCTGGCTCAACTTAATTAATCTTAATCTTAACCAAGGTGTAACTATTTAAATGCTATGCAGATGAGCTTGTTTTGAGATGCCAGTGCTTTTCAAAATCATTTTTATACAAAAGTCATAGCAAGATTTTTTAAATGAATAGATTTCAGGTAACAGATCAAACATTTCAAATGAATTAAAAAAATATCTCTATCGTATTCCACAGGAAACATCCTTTCAAAATCATTGTGTTACATAAAGATTAGGAATTACAATCACATTAGTGACTCTAACAGGTATGTTTTTACTGTTAAGTGTCATGGTTTGTTTGCCAGCTTATTCAGCGTATTTTTGTTTTGTACACAGAGCATCTTTGGCCATTAAGCATACGTACAGCTGCACGTCACAGGCTTTTGTCAGTATGACGTGCTGCAGCTCTTAGTGTTTGAAAATCCAGATTCTAGCATAGAAAGCAGCCTTAGCAAGACCCACTGGTTCATCCACCGTAGTGTTTTAGTCAGACAGCCGCTCAATAGCACATTATTGAAGGCAACAGCAGCCTGTGGTGTTTTTGTTTGCCTACAAGTACACTGATATCCCGCAAGTGGCTGTCCAAGTCTGGGTGACACCCAAGTCGGGCTTTGCCACCAATGTCCCTCCAGCAATGCTAATATAGTTTTATTTTTTATTTTCAATCCTTATTTGAAATCCAGCTTTGTTTTAGTTAGATGTCATTTTATTAGTTATTATTTGAAAGATATATTTCTATTTGTAGGTATTTCAGTTTTAGTCATTTTATTTCTAGGGATAGACTGAAAGTTGAAGGGGAATTTTGTGTGTCTGATCTTTATCGAATCTTTCATGAACACAGTACACATTATGTACTAATGTTCCAGAAGCATTATCAATGGTACTTAGAGATAAACAAATCATTTCTGTAGCAAAATAGTGTAAAAACTGAAATGTCTGATACTCATTTGTATTTTAATTCAGTTAGTTTAAGGAGCAATAATTGCAGTGTCCGTTTAATTGTAGTTTTCTTATTTTCGTATCTTATTTTATTTCAGTTCATGAAAATGTTTTCGTATTGTTTGGTTTCCTTAACGATAATAAGGAATAATAACGAAGAAGGGTTCAGCTAAAGGAGATAAGGCAGAATGTAACAGAACAAGAATATAAAGACTGTCTTTCTGTCACTTTTATGTATGCATGATGATGGTTATGCATGATGCATAGTAAGGAGCGTGGTTCTCTAAAATTAGAAGATTAGAGCTGAGTTACGGTGAGACAGGAGAAGCAGGAGGTTTTTATAACTCAGAAGGAGGTGCCATCATTCTGACTCATTTTAAATCTCCTTAAAAACAGTGACAGCAGTTATGTTTTTATGTAATAAAGCGGTTCCATACTAGATATTTACATATTTATGCAATTTTTGATGGCATATATTTGCATCAGGGGTTGGGGGGGGGTTGAGAGAGGGGAATCAGTTGCACCTCATTAGGACCTCCTGCATCTTCATCTGAACTTCCATCATCCTGTTACCCCATTCCTCACCCAGGCTTTCCTCGTCGTCACCAATGATGGCAGTGTAGCCCATGAAGGCGATGAGGCCGATGCAGAAGAGATAGGTGAGATGGGTACAGAGGCGCTCCATCACCAGGCGATCCCTCTGAGAGTGATCCAGGTACACGTCCAGGATGGGCTTGCTGAAGAGCTTACGCTTCCCCATCACGCCGTCATACAGCGTGTGCAGGTTCTGGTCGCCCAGGTTGTTGGCGTAGCACTCTTCGAAGTCATCCTTCTTGCGCTCCTTGTTGTTGGGCCGGGATTCCACGAGCTCCATGAACACACGGAACTGCTCGCGCAGGTTCACCTCCACCTGGCCGTATTGGTTGTCCAACGTGGTTTTTCTGATCTGCAGCAGGGCACTGCGGTTCTGCTGGGAGATACTGTCCAAAGCCCGGTTGACGCTTCTGAACTCCTGCTTCAGCTTGTTGATGTCTTCGTCGTCCACGTGGTTCAGCACGACCCGTATGAGAGAGCCCGCCACCCCGAAGATGGGGTTGACCACGGAAGCGGCCGAAGAGATAGAGGACACGCACCTTAGCACCGTCACCAGCCCTTTCTTCAGCTTGTCTCTGTCCTCCTGGATGTCAGCCATGACAGCAATGCAGTGAGGTTGATGCAGTGCCCTCTTTCAGATTCACAGTGATCTGTGTTAGGGAAACAGAACGAAGAATTCAGGCCTGCAATTACATTTAAAGAAATACGCTTTACAACCCGTTATCGCTGCGCTCTTCATCTTGCCAATACCGGGAATCATGTCGCATGTAGTAGACAAGGACTTTTGGTAGAAAAAGTTAATTTGATGTGCAGGCAGAAAAGCACATAGCAAGCAAACATACAGAGTCGCATTATTATGCGAATTGAAAACATTCAAATTTTAAAATTTTATTTCAAAACAATATGAGTAGTTTGTGAACATTTGTTTTTTTAACGGATGCAAAATGTAGACTTTCAATGTACTACAAGAGGGTCAGAGTGCAATGACATCATGTTAACATCACATTTGGCTATACTATATATAATTCATACATTATGACAGCAGGCAGTAGCACGATATAATACAGTAAATGGCAAAAACAGCTTTCAGACTGAATTAACCTGGTACTACTTATCAAACTGACAGTGCTTTGCAGGTGTTTCCGTTCATCCTGCTCTTAATGGAATAGGGCTTAGTTATCCTTGCACTGACTCAGGGCATCTTGCATCTGGACTTTGATGCTCGTCAGCCGTGCGCTCCATTTTTCCCTGAACTCTTCTCTGCTGTCCTCAGTGATGGTTGTGTAGGCCAAGTGTGCAGTCAAGCCCATGCGAAGAACGTTGGCGAGATAGGAGCACTTAAGCTCCATCGCCTCGCGGCTCTCACCACAGTGATCAGAGTAGACCTTCAGCAGTGGCCTGCTGAACAGCCCAGTCCCGGTCTCCATCACGCAGCGGTAGTAGACATCCAGACTCAGGTCACTCTTGTTCCTCTCATAAGTGTCCTTAAAAAAATCCATGTGTCTCCAGGTGTCACTGGGGCTCTTCTGCATCTGGTCCATCAGGCTGATGAAGGCACTGAACTGGTACTTTATGTAGACCTCGTACTTGTAGAGGACCTCACAGACCTCCCTGAAGCGGACATCCAGCAAAATCTTTTCATTGTCCGCCGAGGAGCTGTCCAGCTTGTCTGGCATCTTCCGGAACAATCCATCCAGCTTTTCATTGGGGGTGTCCAGCTTGTCTGGCATCTTC
>JABFEB020000132.1:16001805-16016240 GCA_019775895.2 Stomatorhinus ivindoensis
AGCTCTGTGGAGGCCTATCTCATGAAGGAGTCAGCCCTGTGGAGGCCTATCTCCTGAAGGAGTCAGCTCTGTGGAGGGCTATCTCATGAAGGAGTCAGCTCTGTGGAGGCCTATGTCACGAAGGAGTCAGCTCTGTGGAGGCCTATGTCACGAAGGAGTCAGCTCTGTGGAGGGCTATCTCATGAAGGAGTCAGCTCTGTGGAGGCCTATCTCATGAAGGAGTCAGCCCTGTGGAGGCCTATCTCCTGAAGGAGTCAGCTCTGTGGAGGCCTATCTCATGAAGGAGTCAGCCCTGTGGAGGCCTATGTCACGAAGGAGTCAGTTCTGTGAGTCGCATCCTTTACCTCAACCTGGGGATCCAGCTCCAGTCTAAGAGCTGATGTTTCTGTTCTTTATGTTAGAATAATAGGATGATCATTCAAAAATAGGATAAAGATAATTACACTGCAAAATCTAAGTGATGCCTGTGTACACACATACCAGGCATAGGTCAAAATGTTAATCTGGCTGAATTATAAAAGCCAGAAGTGGTATTAAGTGCCATTTGGGAACCAAAAGAGCCGACTCTTCCCAGCCAACAGGGAATATTCCCCAAATTTTAGCTAATGTTATGTGAAAGTCTTCTCGAAGTTGGAAGAGAATTTTCTTACTGTAACGTTAATTGAACACTACTGGCACATTTTACATTTTAACAAAGATTCGATCTGTCAGTGTCAGCACAATTACCTGGATATCCTATAAACACAATGAATGTTTAAAAATATTGTTTTACAATAAAATACTATTTTATATAAATGCTATATGCACATACTGCCAATGAACATTCCAGTTTTCAACCCATGACCTTCGAAGTGTGAAGGGACAGTGTTAGCTGCTATCGGCTGTATTTTATTAGTCTTAGTTGTAGTATTATGATAATGTTCCAGTAACTTCAGGAAAACTGAACTTTTGGACATTTCCATACCTTAGTAACATTCGGTAAACGTTTCTAGAACGAAAAATTAAGTACGGAGCCCCCGAAGTCCCGTATAGTGATTTTTTTTATCTTGTGCGCAGAAGGTAATATTTGTAAGGAACAGGTTTGCTGCGAATAGCTACGTTTGCTAGACCTCTAGGTTAAGCTGTATTTGCAATTTTCAAGTTTACTGATTTCCCAAAAATGATTTCATTGACATAAGTAGATAGACGAATTGCTGTGTTTGATGTTACTCGCTTGTTTAATCGAATCGTTTTCCTAAAAAACACATTGCTGGAATCAGGGTACAATATAATAAGATACAGTAGCCTTGCAATCAATATTACTCGAAGGAGTAAATGTCCGCACTACTTTGGCATTAAGGCTGAGTTACACAGTCAGTGTGAATGGTCACGAGAGAGGTGAAGCGCCATGAACAATACTTATATATCTTGTGCGCAGAAGATAAAAAAAAATCACTATGAGACTTCGGGGTCTCCGTATTAATAGTTTATTACTGAGCTAAGGCAAATTATCTTGTTGACTCAAAAGAGTCGGAATTCCCACGCTGCAAAAAACATACAATATGTCCGTACTATGACATTCAGTAGAATAATGGCTAAAACATTTGAAATGATGATAAAAACGCACGCTGAAAGAAATCAAAACCGCTTACCAGAAACGTGCTGCTATCAACGGCGTACCAGATATCTTTGAGGGCCCCGAGGCCATTAGGCCGGGCCCCTCCCGCGATTGTGACGTCATTGCCTCGTGTTGCACAGTAAGTTATTCGTGATAAGCAAAGCGTTTATCATATATCCATATGAAAATATATTTTAATTTTCGTTTCGAAAATTAAGCTCTGTGACCGAGCTGAGAGCTCTGTGTGGGGGGTCTGTCCACATCTCGGTGGCTGCGAGCGTGTCACGCACCACTGGCTGCTATATAACAAAGCTTATTCAGGATTTAACAAAAGCGGCTGCAGCAATCTGACACGAACTGGAAGACGCCAGTTGGTAGGCTAACACTCACCATACACTGACAAGCACTGCGAGCAATTTACATTAAAAATGTAGGAACATCGCACAAGCGTTGCTTTGAAATACGCTCGGGTTGCTGGATGTTGTTCACCGCTCCACTGACTGAAAGATGACTAACTAAAATTGTTGGGTTTTATCCAAAGCATGTAACCACTGTAGAGAAAATGCAGAAAATTTAAGAAAAGGAAAAACTCCAAGCGAACACGTTCTTATATATAAAGCAATTTCACTGAACATATTAACAATAATGAAGATAATGAAAATGACAGGGACTACGAACATTAAAACATAACACTAAATCGGTCCAGGTTATGTCTTACATGAATAGTTGACAAACATAAGAATTAAATTGAAAAGTGACTGGTAATTTCAAGCTTTTCTTCTGTTACTTACCGTTTTCTTCATCAACATGTATAGTCACTGTTCTGATATCTGAAATGACAGCATCTAAGACTCTTTATTTCTATTCCAGAACATGAAAAAACAGCATACCGTGATTTGAAGACCGCTGTCCGGGAGCAAAATATATAAACTGGAGAAGAGCAAGGAAACTATTCTCGTTCTAAGGGTGCATGCATCGGAAGGAAGTAAAACAATTGACAAACTTGGGCTGTTTTTGTCCTTCGTCGCGGCGAGGACGCACACGTTTGCACATGTTACAGGGACCAGCGATTCTACATTCCAAATTAAGAAATAAAAGTGGCCATGGGGAAGAAGTAGAAGATTAAGATACTTTGATGTGTCTAAAACAAACCTGACAATAAGCATTTAAACTATATATGCTCACTTTATAAAATGTCAGACCTTGGGACACTGTAGCAGGAGGTTAATACAGTATAGTGGAGAATAAAGAAGTGGTATTTTTGTATAATGGTTTGTGAGAAGATGGTAATAGCTTTACAGAAGTCCTTTTGCAGGTTCATCAAGCACAAAAATGCCCTCTCAACTGTATAGAGTTTGGATGTGCGGCCGATTTTCATACTGGGTTTTTGATTTTCAGATTGTTATTAATTGAAAAATTATAGGTAAGATAAAATGAAATTTCATATGCAGCATGCTATAACTAAGTTATAGTCTACCAAAAATATCCCGATATTGGATATAAAAAAGTTAATCAAAATATTACATTGGTTAAATTAAATGACAAACTATGAAGTTATCTCGGGATGCTGTCTGACAAAAAAAGATCTGGTGGCGATGTTGTGTTTTTCCTTCGGGAGATTAATTACTTTACATAAATGAAGAGGAGAGACTGCCTCAATTTAATTATCGTTCACTCGGACATTTTTTAACTAACACACGAACCATAACCACAAGGTAGTCTCGCGATACCGATGACATCATCTAGCATGATGTGTTTGGTGTAACTGAGGCATTAATAACATCAGGATGTTACATCTCCCTCGTAAAAAAAAACATATGGCGTAGCATCTATATGTGCACATTTTACTGGAACACATCTTTATAACTCAGTGTCGAACAAATTTAAATCATGACTCATTAACATCAAATTAGGCTTAAATTGTAATGCCTCTTGGTAGGGATGAAAGTTAGTGAATGAATCAGACACATCTGCCATACTGCTATATATAGGTGATAAAACCAGAGAGAGAATAAGCAGTAACTGGAGAAACTGGGGGGGGGGAAGGAACACTTGCTAAACTAGACCAAAATTAAGATAGGTGGCGGCCACGTAGCAGGAACAATGGCAAGAGGGGGGAGAAGCCCAAATGGGTTATAAGAGAGCAGAGCACATATGTACTTTAGAGCCACTTGATGCACATGCTGGATGTATGTCAGATGGTCGCTCCCTGATTATAATCAGATTATTGAATAAAACTTGTCACACTTGCAAAATCCTCCAACGTCTCCAGTGTGGATCTCTACTCATCAACAGACCCGGCGGTGTTCGAACTACAACACTCATTAACATCAAATTAGGCTTAAATTTTAATGCCTCTTGGTAGGGATGAAAGTTAGTGAATGAATCAGACACATCTGCTATACTAACAAGGGTAAAAAAACATTTCCTTTGGCTCCTTCAGGTTTTTGTGCAACTAATCAGTCTTGTGATTATAGGTCAAGTACTTGTCTAGGTTTGACTGCACGGCCGAATCTTGTGGTGTAGCCAGATTTTCCTCGTTCTGACTCGTTAATAGGCTGTTGAGCTGGTTCGGTCTGCAGATCTGGAGTAGCGCTGTGAGGCGGTGTGGGTTGGTGGTTCTCTGGTGTACTTGGGCCCTTGCTCGTTTCGCGGAGGTGTCGCCTATTGCGCCAGAACATCTGTCCTTCCTCAGTTCAGATATGGTAGCTCCTGGGCATGTTGGCAGGTTGTACTACTTTGGCTGGCTGCCATAAGCCATCCTCGCGGTGGAAACGGATAGGTGTCCCTGCAGCTAAGGGGGGTAGAGCTTTGACAGACCTGTTATAGTACCTTTGCTGTCAGTTCTGACACACTCCTCTCCGATTCTGGAGTACGTGCTGAGGGGTGACTTGAGGCTGGAGTCGTGCAGCAGTTATGGGAGGAACTGATCGCAGCCTGCGGCTCATCACGAGTTGGGCTGGGGATTTTAGGTTGTCCACGGGTGTGTTCCGGTATTCTAATAGTCCAAGATAGTAGTCTTTGTCATCAGCCCTCGCTTTTCCTAGAATGCACTTTGCAGTTTGAACAGTTTTCTCTGCTAGGCCGTTGCTTTGAGGGTATCTTGGGCTTGTGGTGCAGTGTTCGAAGTCCCATTCCGCCTCATCTGCACTGTAACATGGGCCATTATCACTGATGATGCGCTCGGGTATGCCGAGTATGGTCTCTAACTCAGGCTTGGACTCTGGTATTTGGTGTAACTGAGGCATTAATAACATCAGGATGTTACAGATGTCATACAGATCGAGACACGTGCCTTTTGGCATCAATTTTCACTATCTACAACCCACAGTCTGCCGTGAAACAACTGGCCTCTACGACAGTTAGGCTCCCTTTGTATTTCAATGTAATACTGAGTCCAGCGAAATTATGTTTTGGCAGAAAAAGTGTATGAATCGGATATACTGCCTTTCCTGTGCTTATAGTAGGGAAGAGCAGGCAGTTTGTAATAGACCGTTGCAAAACAGGATTAAACGTGTTCTTTGTTTTCAATATGTGGAAAAAGGTTTTAATGTTTGAAGTAAGAATTGCACTAAATGAGAAAACTGTAACACTGATTTAAAATAAATATCCTTGGCATAGGGATTCATGCACTCGAATTGTACATTGTGAAGTCAGTAAAACTGAACATCAGACTACACGGGTTGCGGCTCAGATCTCATCACGTCTATAGATACATGAGAAAACAATTGCATTTGTAGGTGCTATATTTCATTATGAATACTCGACAGTCGAAAGAAAGCTTTTTAAAAACATCCATAAATAATAATTGCGTAGGTTTGGTTCTAACACTGTTATGGACTAAATCCCACCCCGAAACCGCCACCATCTAAATACACGGTACTCCCAAATATACTGTAGGCCTATATTCCCTAGATAATCGATGACACGGATATTTAAATCGACTTTAAATTGTGCAGAAAATGTTTATAGAAACGATTTCTTTTCCTATGTAAAAGGTTTGCATAGCATACTCACATGATAGGATGTCATGATAAGTGTCATTGTATTTTGTACAATAAAGCTTTTTATTTATAGACGTTTGTGTAACTCCCACGGCAACATAACGACGCGACGATGGAATGAGAATAGAGCATTGTCTTACTGGGCAAGAGACGAAGATAGAAAAGATGTGGGAATACATTTTTGTCAAGAGAGTGAAATAAGCAAACGAACTCCATCAGCGCGGCGACTGACCGTGTGTCAGGTTCAGTTTACTAAAGAAAATGTAAGGAGGGAAGGGCAAAAGGGTAAACTGGTAAATTGATTCTCAATGAATTATGGTTAAATGCACGTGTTTGTGCTGGGTGCATAATTGGACAATCTAAACTACCATCTTAGATAACTTTATAACAATTTATCGATTGTCATACATAGTCCCGTAATTATAAACAGACTATTAACTCACACAAAAGAAACAAAGTACTTCATATTAGTCTGTCGGTCTGAGAGGGACGGTACTGGCTAGGTTAGGGCTGTGCAGCGGTTTACCGTATACAGTGTTCACAGAAAATGCTGATCTGATCTCGCCATTTTCCTAATAGCATTTGTAGTGACTGGCTCCCAACGGGATACTTTGCAAAGGTGTTGCTAATTTAATAAGCACCCATGTGACTGCTTCTCAATAAACTTTTTTTTTTGAAATTTCATAATAGCTCTTTTAGAACAATTTGGGTTTCAATTACCAATTGAAATTAATGTTTACTGCTGGCACCCCACGCGTTATTCAATAAAATGTGTAAGAGTCAGACCACAAGGGGTAAATGATCTGTATCCAAGGCTCATGTCATCACACAACCTACTTTAATTGATTAAAACAATATGACATCACAGAGACAATATCAGGATCTTGTGTGTACAAAGACCCAAATGAGCCAATCTGGGTTAGGGGAAATGCTTCATAGTTACAGCAGTTTCTGAAGAGATGATCCCAATGTTATGCACATAACACTCTGTCAGATTTATATATCATACCACTATTATTTAAAATCTAGTGTCCACTGAATTAATGGCATTTTGATCCAAAATGCCTTGTGATCAGACCAGTGTGATAGAAATGAATCGACATTCAGCTATGAGGAAATTTTAAGTTAATGTTTCAGGAAATAATAACATTTCACGTCTGCTGTGATAAAGACTAAAACACCATCCCAGGATCAAACACGGTGAGTAGCACAGTGGGTGACACTGTGGTCTCACAATTCCAGGGCTGGGGATTTGCCCCTCCCCCTTGCCTCTGGCACTGTGTGTGGGTGGAGTTCGCATGTTCTCCCCAGGACTGTGTGGGTGCGTGTACGATGCAGTTCAATCGCAGCCGGGGCGTTCCCTTGCCTCATGCACTATGTTCCCAGGGATAAGATTCAGGTTCACGGTCTCATGCCAGATAAGCAGTTATGCAATGCATAGATGGAGAGGTATGCTGGGATTCCACTGTCCAATCCCCTTCTCCACCCTTTAACCCTTGGATGGACTGTGTGGCCGCTAGCTTGGGTGTGTCAGCGCAGTCCTCAGGGGAGCCACTGAATTCAAAGCCATCGCAGTGTTTTGTAAACATGTGAATTGGGTCATCTGGAGGAAGGACTTTTTGCGGGCGCGGTGGCGTCTGGCTGCCTCCCTCCAGGCTTGCCGTTTGAGCTTCTGACTTTGCTCTGGCAGGTCACAGATTAGCTTTTTCCTCTTCTGGTATCTGCAAAGGTTAGTAATTAGCACGAATTATGGCGCTGCAGTGGCAAACAAACACGACATCACCGAGGTTGTGCAAAATACAGAATTCACGAATCGGGCCCCATTCCATTCATCAAATGAATTTGAATTGAATTGGCCACACCCCCCCAGGATGTCGACTTGGAAAGACAGGAAGAAAAAATTAATCTCAAAGACATTCCGTGCAATCACAACAGTAATGTAATTTAATTCAGCAAAACATAAATACATAACACACTTGCTAGATGGTAGATGTATATGCTGAGTTTGTGTTTAAATTGTACTTTATATATAACTTTTATTCTATTCTATTAATATTCCTCTGCGTCCTCTAAGTTCTTTTCCATAGGCACATATTTTTTTTTTTTGTATATGTAACTGCCTACGGTAGCTTTTCCTGACAGGTGCTGCGGGTTATCAGAAGGATAAGGTGGTGAAAGAGTTACTTGTATCACTGTAACTCCACACACCTGTAAGCATTTTAGTCACGACAAATGTATTGTCTATTTGGTTACAGTTTGCTGATTAAGTTTGTTTATTTTTTTAAACATTAAAAGCAAATGAATGTTTACATGGCAAAAAATAATTTCAAGTAGTCGCTCCTATTTATTTTCTTTTGTGCAGAACAGTAAGTTTTGTCTGTCAGGCCAATCATAGTGTTATAGCAAAAAGCATCAAAACATCAAATGCAGTTATGCTTAATTCCAATACACACGACTCATAGTTCAATATGGTTACATTTAATTTGCAGAAGATCTTCAGAGGTTTTATCAAGACTGCAACATTCTGGCCTGATTTTTTTTTTCCTGCTACACTGAAGATTCTCTCAGCAGGTACAGAGGAAGCTGGGATAGCAAAGTATTTGTAGGTAAGGTGTGCTGGCTCAGGAGAGCTGGCTCAGGTTCCTCCTCAAAGGGTTGCATCCTCTGCTGAACATGGCTGACTCAGGCATATAGCGACATCATGTGAAGCTTCTGTGACTAGTCTGACTTTCCACGTACAAGACAGTTTCGTGACGTTTCTTTATTTGGGCACTGCAGTCAGTTTTGAGGGAAGACACTCAGTTTGGTCCTGTGAGAAAATCCTTTATGGTTTAACCTCTTCACCAATACACAAACGCAATGTGAATCTTAGGTCAAGATTGGAAGCCACCAGGAAGCATGGCATGTCTTCAAATTTTGCAAGACGCTTCTCAGCCAAGCTCTGGAGAATGGACAGTAATTTGTTGTTGCTAGTCACCTTCATGACTATTCTGACTGCATGCCTTAATCTTCAAACACTTGGAATCATCAAGCTGAGAGTTAACCAGACACCTTTCTGTTACCTTCTCAAAAGGCTCTTGTGCCGCACATAGTTCTTGAGTGATTTTATGTTGGATGAGAGTTCAACAGGGCACTGAATGTTGAGCACCAACATTAGCATCTTCGACGGGCTTCGCCAGCTGGGGGCACTTGCAGGAGGAAGTCTGCGACCTCCTAGAATCTCAGTAGTCAGTGTAGACCCATGGCACAAGGACACACGTTTTTAAGTGAGCCAGCTACATGCAGGGCGTCACACACCACAAGTCGGACTTTGTGGGCAACACATGTACTTCCTTCTGGAGGGAAGCATATCATCTCCTCATCAGTGTTCATCGTACTGTTCGTCCACTTCGCTATCAACACCATTCATATGTGGGAAGAGGGTAAATGCCTTTTGATATTAAGCTCTTAATAACTTAAGCTGTTACTCTCATACATCTCTACCATGTCTCCCGTTGAATCGCTGGCAGCTCAACTTTACATACTACAATAAACTGTTAAATGACCGGTCATGCCAAAAAATTATGGCATAGATTGGTTTGACCATAGATCCTCATAGATCCTCTGACAGGCAAATACAAGTGTCTTGGATCTGGTTAATTAAATTATTTCTTTTATAGCACTGGTGTGCTCAGGAAGTAGGTTCTGGGTGTGGACTCTCCAAGAGGGCGCTGTGAAGAACAGTTCAGCCAGCTGCAAAGCTGTAACAAAATCCTTATTTTCCTCAGTATAGAGGGGAAGGAGACCATTCACAATGGGTCACCATGCTGTCTGTCAGAGCAACCTGCTGGCTATCTATTGGATCCCATCTAGAGCTTGACCTTGTAGCTTCAGCAGATGAAGAATCCATAATACTCTGGTTGAGGTAGCCCGCACAGACACTGCTTTCAGGGTTTTCCAAAAGTTCAGGATGTTTCTTCTGAAAAAGAGAACAGATATTTGTTATTTTGTAAATTAAGAAAAAAAAATGTATGGAGTACGAGTACATCTGAATCAATATAAATTAGACAGTTACTATAGAGCGTATATATTATGTTACTGCATACACGATAAGCATTTATTTCTACAGCAATTATTCTTAAATGCAAATCACAAAAACGTAAGGCCATAACAAATCTGCACAGCCATATAACAGCATCAGGAGAACGAAAGCAAACGGAGCCATAAATGAATAGCATTCAGGTAAAAGGTTGAACACCATGCATTTTTACATATGCGGTTACTGTCGGCCTTTGACATGAAATACCAGGAAGAAGATAATACTAAACACTGACTTTATCATAAGAGGAAAACTATCTTACCTGTAGATGTCTTTTGAAATTGGAAGTGGCTTTGATGGAACCACAGACGGCTGTATTGCAGTGCTTGCATACAGCTCTGTGATTTCCAGGTGTGTTTGTGGGAGACGGTTCACCAAAATGGTCACGGATGGACAGCTTCGTAGGTTTGCAGTGTGAATTTTCCATCTGGTGAGTGAGTCTGCTTTCAGATTGTTTGGCTCCATTTTGTAGACTTTGGGATAAGGAAGAGCATTGTGGGAAATGAACTGCTCTTCTACCATTGGTACACAACATGACAGTTATTTATTCTAAAGGTGACACTTCAAATTCTTTCATTCTAAATAACATGACATTTTATAGCAATGGGTATTTGTTGTGTATGTTAACATGTCTGTGTAATCGGTATTGAAATATTAAGCTGTATTGTCAAAATCCGCAATTCAATTCCATTTTAATTCAACGTCCTTAAATTCAAACTAGAATTGCAATTTTCAATCATAAACCAAATTCAATTCAAATTCACAAACCAATTTGGAATTCGGAATTTCAGGGCCATACTCATTTCAGTTCTGAATGGTGCACAACCCTGGACATCACACAGATGTGAGCAATATCGAGGCCCTAATTCGAGCAGTGAATGTACTCACAAAAACCTTTCTCTGCGGAGCTCCTTTACAATAGTGGCCAATGTCTGTTCCTCGAAGCGCAATGTCACCCTGCCTTTTCAGGCCCACCATGCATAGAACCCTGAGCATTTTCCCAAGATGATACCCACTGAGTCGCGTCACACGGCCAGCGAGCTGAATGCTCCGGGGAGCGGCGAGGACGGCTCATACCTGCACCTGTCCTTCTCCCTGTAAGCTCGCTGCCGTTCGGGATCCGCTCGGATTTTCTCTCTGTATCTCTGCTGCCTCTCTCTGTTTGACAGCCTCCCTAAAATTGCACCAATCACAAAATCAGTGCCAGCCAGAGCAGGACTGAACATTCAGCATCATTGCCCTTTCATAACATGCATCACACTGAAATACTTAATGAAATACAATCCCACGCATGCATCCTATGAAATAGCTAGATGACTATACAGAATGCCACGCTTAAGTCAAGAGAGTTATGCTTGACTACTCATAATAATAACAATCAATCCTTTATTTATCCCCATGGGGAAATTCCTTTTTATGCCTCCCTCAACTTGCTCTTTGTAGAGCAAGCTGTCTGCAAGGGGCAGCAACCTGTAGCGGCGCCCAGGGAGTTAAGGGCCTTGCTCAAGGACCGACGGACAGGCTGAGGCTGGGTTTGAACCGGCGACCTTGTGATTACAAGCATACAGGCTTAGCCCACTGAGCCACATGCTGCCCCCAATAAATACTCATAAGTACGGGAAACGAAACTATCAAGTTTAATTAAAGAAATTAGAGACCGTGAGCCTAGTCGTGTAGGTATATGGTTTTCACCATGAATGCATTGTCAGAGAACCCTTTTGTTGTGTGGTTTGGCTCGCTCAGAGATCCCTAAAGGGATGGGATGGTAGGAGACACTGGAGCATCAGCAGACTGGTATGATGTATGATGTGCTTTCATGGGGCTAAAAATCTCTAACGGCCTTGATCCAAGACACCTGGACCAACTCATGCAGACCTACTTTGCTGAGCCACTGACGTCACGTCTCCAGAGACAGTAGACTGTGAAAAAGTGACTTCTCGGACCCCGACAACACAGGGTGATGCTAGAGGGACACAAGCTGTGGATCCTGGGTGGGCTTCGTGGTCCTTCCCCAGCGCCTCCTCTTCCCTCCTAACATGCTCCTCGCTCACCTCCCACTTGATAAAAACGGTATCAAAATCGACAGGTTCCTCTTTAATTCGCAGGTGTTCTGGGCTGGTAAAGAGCCTGGGGCTCCTCTCCTGCTCCCCGCGGACGTCATTTCTGAGTTCTCGCTGGTCCACATCCTCAGTCACAGAAAGGTTTGGGCTGTGTGTTGCAGCATCTTCAGTTCGGGTATCTTTCCTGGCAAGTGCCCTCTCGCAAGGATCTGAAGATATAAGACATGGTACCTTTTCCTTCAGTGATCATTGTGTTTCGTTTTCCAAAACGAATTTTACCAAACCCTTTGTACACCAGCACTAACCAATCAATAATCAACGCTATTCATGGGGAATTACTAATTAATATTAGTAACACGGGGTTCATATCTCATAGTAAACCACCAAAAAAACGTACTTCATTATAACTAATTACTCACTGAAACTAATTCTGTATTTATCACTGACATTAAATAATCCTGCATACTGCGTACGTAGTATGTCACTGCATTCTTGTCGGACTAGTGTTTAAAAAATCTAAATAAATCAACGGCGAACTTCTATTTTGATTACATTAATCATGTTTAATTGCAAGGAATAACT
Organism: Stomatorhinus ivindoensis; assembly: GCA_019775895.2. NCBI lineage: Eukaryota > Metazoa > Chordata > Actinopteri > Osteoglossiformes > Mormyridae > Stomatorhinus > Stomatorhinus ivindoensis. Next base: position 16,014,127 of record JABFEB020000132.1, read on the forward strand.
TCATTCACATGCATCACAGTGCCGCTATACGTTAAGTCAGTGAGTAACTCACCCGCAAACTCCCTTTTCAGCGGACGCTCACAGGGGGGGTCCCCAGCCCCGCGAGCGCGCTTTGATCTCCCGCACGCGCGCTGCCTGATTTCGCCCTCCGTGGGGGACCCGAAGCGGAGATCGCAGGCGGCCTGTGGGTCGTCGTCGATGTCGCTGTCGCTGTCAGTGCCATCAATGTCATTCTCCCGTGACATCCTCAGCTGCCGCAGCGCCATGAGCTCGTCTTCTGCCCGTTCCAGCTGCATCTTCAGTACGCTGTTCTCTTTGTCCCTCTCGGCCACTTTCATTTCATACTCCCGCATTCTGTTATTGTTTAATTTGCAAAAAACCGTAATGACAGCTGTGATCGCCTCTTTGACCGCGTCTTCGACTTGGCGAAGGTCTTCTTCATTAGAAAAATAAGAATATGCATGGCATGTAGTCATTTTGCAATGTGGGGAAATCAGACGTCTCCTCTTAGCAGCCGTAGACACAAAGATCTTATTCGGTAGATTTTCTGTGTGACGGCGCTGTTCTGTAGATTATTCCCATCTGAATCTATCTCCTTAGCAGATCGGGCGTATATTCATCGCAGGTTTTAATGCTACGAAATATATGTAGCACTCAATCACGTCTAGTTGAATTTGCGGCCATTATTGTTCAATACCTGGAAAACATTTAGAACCTCTTCCGAGAGTCAAAGGTCTGCATGATGCGTTTCACTGACATCTTAGCGCCCCGTGCGGTTTGCAGTGTAATCAACCCACATCGCAGCAGTTATATGTGAAAATAATGTTATTTTAGTTAAGAAACCAACGCTACATTTCATAGAACTCCCTGTATAAATATCTATAGTTCGGGTGTCTTATTCATAATAAATTTTTAAATAATATTTTTTAATGTTTTATTACGTGTCACTTATGGCACTCACGATGCACACATCACAACAGTAAATGCTAATATCATAAAAAATAAAACAATAATTTGAACACGATGGTTTTGGATGCACATCTAAGGATGCACGAAAGCGTGCAATAAAATCTCTGTGGCGCAATTGATCCAGCGCTTTCGGCTATTAACTGAAAGGTTAGTGGTTCGATCCCACCCCAAAACTGGTGTCTTATTGCTACTTCTCCTTGGTTAAAATGCTTTTAGTTTTGCTGCTTTGTTCTTATTTTATGTGTTTTGAACACCACCGCAATAATAACTGATAAAACGCCTTTATTCTCATCTTAATTGCTGATATAAGCCTCATCTGTCATTTCATTACGTACGGCACGTGCATCTGCGGTGCTCCTCGGGTGGTCGTGCTTCTTGGAGAAATGAGTATGTATCGGGAAATGATGCTGTACGAAGTGATTTTTAAATTTTGCATATTAAGAGTTTAAAACATATCACAACTGGCCACGTTATATCTGCACACTGAAAATTAAGCTATAATTTTTTTTTAAATGTGTAATGTTACATGGCTGTGCGATTATGGGCTGCAAGGTCATGGTATTTTGTTCAGTGCATGATCACATTCAGTGTTTAGTTGTAGCCGGAGCTATTGCGGCTATCTACTGTTTTACTGTAAACATTAACTAATTATCTGTATAGACAGCTAATAACATTTAGTTAAAGTGCCACGTAGAATATTGTAATTTATGAGACCACCTGAAACCTATATACTGTAACAGCTGTTAATGGTTGTAGATATCTCCATGTCATCACTGTAGCTGACTACAAAAAAAATACATGTACTGTAATCAGTGTATTAGCTTAACTAACAGTGTAGTATTGTACTCATGAGCCTGCACACTATGTATATGTTGGTACTGTATGGACTGTTACATAGTACTATTGTTATTGAGGAGGACTCCCAGCCTTGCCCCATCCTCTGTGAGGACTCCAGCCCTGCTCTATCCTCTGTGAGGACCCCAGCCCTGCCCCATCCTCTGTGAGGACACACAGCCCAGCCCCATCCTCTGTGAGGACTCCAGCCCTGCTCTATCCTCTGTGAGGACTCCAGCCCTGCCCCATCCTCTGTGAGGACACACAGCCCAGCCCCATCCTCTGTGAGGACTCCAGCCCTGCTCTATCCT
>JABFEB020000132.1:16016340-16031875 GCA_019775895.2 Stomatorhinus ivindoensis
TCCTCTGTGAGGACACACAGCCCAGCCCCATCCTCTGTGAGGACTCCCAGCCATGCCCCATCCTCTGTGAGGACCCCAGCCCTGCCCCATCCTCTGTGAGGACTCCCAGCCCTGCCCCATCCTCTGTGAGGACACACAGCCCAGCCCCATCCTCTGTGAGGACTCCCAGCCATGCCCCATCCTCTGTGAGGACCCCTGCCCTGCCCCATCCTCTGTGTTAATACAATGTAACTTCGCCATACCTTAAGTGTTTTTGAATGGCAGCATACACATAAAAGAACACTGCAGTAATTAATGAGGAGCCAGTATGCAGCATACTACTCAGCACATTCCATCAATTTCACGAAGTTTCTCTACAAACTGTCATACACCTATCACGACTCGCAATTGAAACACAAAACATACAAAAGACTACAAATTTCATTCTTTTTACAGCAGAGCTCCGCCGTGTGGCTGTTATTGGGACTGCAATATACTTATAATTATTTCCACAGCAGGAGAGAATGAGTTAAATCCATTCCAGTCTGCATAGGTTAGTTATTCTTTTTGGTTGTATAGGGAACCTAGGAGTTGGTCTATACCGGATTGGTCGGCAGATGGCGGCCCACGTGCCAGATCTGATATAGACAGCTATTTACAGAAATTATTTTAAAAACAAGTAATTCTTAAAATAATTCATATTTAGACAAAACTTATTTCAATAATTTAGGCCTAGCTGCAATATCGTGTGACTGTAAATCTATGCTGGCCGCTTATTGAGCTCTGATGGAAAAATTGTGGTTTTAAAACTCTCATTAGGTTAATTTGCACTTTTATTCAGAATGACTTTTAACCGTTTTAAAAGCACGCAAAGGTTATCTACAGAAACTTTTTTGGGGAAAATTGAACCCATAACCTTTCTGTAGGATTTAAATTAAACAGGTATCACAGAATCCTATTATCACAGAAATATGTGACGCAACTACCAGAAAATCTACTAGCGTATATTTATTTCTTATTCAGAATCCAGTTATCTGGATTCTGGTCCTTATGAAGACAATTACTGGTGAGTTAGCCATCCACCTAAACTGCGGTACCTTGGGGTCAACCTTAGCGTCAGTTAAACGCCAGTTGACTTACAGAATATAAGGCAAATAAATTTGATTTCAGTTTTTTCCAGCTTCAGTATTCATTTTCACCACAAGAGGGAAACATACAGTAAATTATGAGATAGTCTCTTTACGGAGTACTTTAACATTTTTAGTCGAACATATTCACTTTAAGCTATGCATGTGCTGCGCTTCAGAAGATGTCAGAAGTTTATCTGTCTTTTATCTGGACCCCAAGTCTGTAATAAAGGTTTGATTGATCGTATATTTGATTTATTGATAGGCTAAAGCAGAGAAATGCAGAGAGAGAGAGATTCAGAATCTTACCCAATAATGTGAAATGCATACATATATGCATATGAGAACAAATATTGGTGATCGTAATGTTCATTGTAACCTTTTTAAACAAGGCAGAACATTGACTTATTGTTGTACGAGTTGAGAATCCATTTGCTAGAGCTACACAGCGAACGCAAGAACTGAACCGGTGCACCGATGTGCTCAATGAAATGGTGACAAGAAAGCAAATTCGTTTGCTGCAAACAATCACAGGGCCTTCACCTCGTTCTTCACCTTAATGCGGCAGGTGTTGTGTTTATCGGGGGGAGCAGAACTCCTCCAGGCCTGAAGGTCTTTATCGCTCCAGCGGCTGCCAGTCCGTGTTTTAAAGTGTAGTGACCCGGACGCTGAAGCGAAGTGGAGGAGCTGTGGGCCAACAGAGGCCGCGGGGGGTGGGGGGCGAGGGGGCAGGCGGAGGGGGGGAATAGTACATTCAAGGGTTATGTTTGTGGCAGCGGAGAGGGGAAAATGTGAGCTGGTGTATTCAAGAGGGAATGCGGTGGGGGAACAAGAAAGGTTTAAAAGTGTGCATTAAAGGGAATGGGGGGGCTGAAGTGTTGGAGCATAAAATACACCCCCCCCCCCCCATTTCTTTCTCCCTGATTCTTTCTCTCCCCCTGTTGCCAGGCCAAACATAAAGCAATGGCAATTTGTGCAATTTCACAGCTCAGCAGTTTCCTAAAACCCTGACAGGCCTCGCTGTCGAGAGACAGAGGCTCGGACGGTTATGGCGGAAGGGAAGCGCGGAAAAAGGAAGGGAAAGGGTAGTGAGGGATGAGGGAGAAGTGGGCAGAGATGAGGGGAGACAAAAGGCAAGGTGGAGATGGGGAAGGTGAGACTGGAAAGGAAAGGGCTGGCTTTCTGAGGAGGGGAGACAAAAGGCAAGGTGGAGATGGGGAAGGTGAGACAGGAAAGGAAAGTGCTGGCTTTCTTAGGAGACAGAGAGCCGTGTGAACGGAGGCGGATTGCAAACAAGTAACAGCACATGAGAGGTGATAAGAAATTTTTCCCTTTTGTGGTGAACATTGCCATTCTAGTTTATTTCGTCATTTCTGGATTATGGGAAGTATTATAAAGGCTGAATCTAGTTTCATCCCTGAGTAGCCATTCGAATTGAGCTTAGAGTTGAATCTGACTCAGAATGACATTGAATCCTTCTGGTTCAGCACTGGGCTGTCTGTGGGTTTCTTTTTGGGTGGCTGTGTCTCAGTAGTATGAGGGAAATGCACAGGAGCTCACTGTATGTTGTGACAGAGCTTGGAAGATCCCTTCAAGTCCAGAGTAATAGGAAAAAATGAATAATCAGACCGCAGCCAGCAGTGGGAATGGTGGATCATGTTTGTGGAGTGTGTCAGCTAAGTTTGCTGCTTCGAACATCACAGGACATCTGGACGGGCCTCTAGAGACAAACCTGAAGCAGGAGGCCATGCTAATCCTCCATATGTGAGATGGATTTGCACTTTTCAACAATAATCCCACCACAGAGATGTTCATGAGTCACAATATGCAAGTCTGAGTCAAGTCTGAATTAGAGTCCAATTCAAGTCTGAAGTCTCTGAGGGACGAGTCTGAGTCAAGTCTTTGAATAAGAGTCCAAGTCAAGACTGGTGTCTGCTTCCAACTTCTTAATATTCTTTTGAATTGTGTCTAATGTAATAACTAATAAGGGTTAAGGGTACCACAATCACAATACTATTTAAGCACAGTGCTCAAACTCAGAATGAAGAAAAAAAACACTATGTTTAATTTATAATTTAAAATCTTCACGTAATGTTGGCTTTAATGGAAGCATTGCCTCTCTGAGTAGCAAAGGCGTAAGGGGTAACAAGGCCTTACGTACAGATTAAAGCATGAAGCCAATTATAAATGATAAAACAGTGAGTCGTCAGCACTTTTTCGACTTTCTTAGTGCAAACAACTTAAAAATGCATCCAAAACGTGTTCAAAGGCGTCAGCAATAGCATCGTGTACAAATGCTAGTTTCTTGGCCTGAGTTTATGTATATGGGCCAGTGTATGTCACCTTCTGATTTTTTTCTCTTAATAGAGTATGGAATCATTAATCAAAAACAGGTACATATACCCTTGGTTCTTGGTTTTGACACTGCAAATACATTACAAACTGTTATGGCGCGCTGCCGGTCGGCCAAACATAGAAGCAGGCGGAAGGCAGCGTAGTCAAAAACAAGTGGTTTACTCTCAGGGAACCGGAACACAACGGACTTTGTACAGGGTACAAACAAAATGATGGATCTAACGGGGACTGACTGAGACAGGTTAAAAGCACAAGACAATCAGACACGGATCGACAACAGCTGGTTTCCATTGGGAGCAGACACGAGGTAACGAGGGGGGGCGTGGCACACAGGAGGCTCTGACGGGCGGATCGTGACAACAAACATTATGATGCAACTTCTGGGGTTCCATGTGTTTGCTTTATGTGGGGAAAATTTTATATAATAAACTGCCAATTCAACATTAACAGCAAATCATATCAGCATCAGCAATCTATTAAGTTGTTTATGGTACAGGTTCGTGTGTCACGTTGTGGGCATGGCGACACGTCTCTTCTTCTTCCGGCTCTCACCCAGGTACTGTATTTTACCCATCTGTCACTCAGGAAATGGATTTCTTCCCCAAAATGACTTTCTTTCATTCATGAAAGCAGATAGATTCAGCCTTCTGTTCACGACACGCAAGGTGCTGGTATCAATTCCGTGCGCAAAATGAAACATTATTTTTGATTTTTGTGCTCATGGACAAAATGTAACTGGAGTTTGTCTTTCTGTGAACAAAATACAGCAAGACGTTAATTGATTTCGTCATTAAGTAATGCTTCCTGTGGCACAAAATATATTTTATGCACAAAAATGAGCACCCCATACAATCGGTCATAATCGGTGAATTTTGGTGCTGAAGTGAATCTAATGACTATAGCGTGCCTGATGAGGCTCAGGAGTCTTCCCGAGTAACCGCTTCAACCGAAGATGCCGAACTGCCGAAATACTCAGAACCACGCAGACGAGTATGCATACAGCACATACACAAAGGATTATGATTGATGGAGGGGCACCGTAGGCAACGTGGCCAGGACACTCTACGAATTAAAAAGGTTTCTGTGTGTTTTGTTATATAATAATTTGTCAGATACTTTAAGAATATAACACAAAGTTCGATTCGTTTAGATTTGAAAACCGAGTTGACCGATTCTCTTCAAAGAATCGGACACCCTACTCTGTATTATTAAAGCGTCTATGGAAGTCTGGCTATGAGTTATTCCAACCTCTGGTGTAGTCAAATATAGTAGTACCTTGGAACTCGAACACCTCTTAACTTAAGAGTGGATGACCAAGTTTGACATTGAACTGGTCTGCCGGTTTTTTTTTTCCAACTTAGCCCCTTGGCTTGATCCAGTCACCAGAGACATGATTGTCATTGCTGAGGTAGGTAAATCTCTCGCCAAGGTTGACATTCTCCCCGCAGATAGATACACTACTGATGGGTGTGTCTTGGTCTCTAACCAAGACACCTGCAACCCCAGACACTCAGACTCCTCGCTCAGTCCCTCGAGAGCCCCGATCAGAGCCTCCATTGACTCCACTAAGATCACAGCATCGTCAGCAAAGTCAAGATCAGTAAGTCTTTCTTCACCAACGGATGCCCCACAGTGGCTGGACCCCATGACCCTGCCCAACACTCAGTCCATACAAGCATTGAAAGCAGTGTTTTCCCCTTGTAGTAATCCAGGAAATTACCCTTCTCTTTCCAGATAGGGACTACAAGTCCCATTTTCCAGTCACTTGGGATGATGCCTGACTCCCAAATTGAAGCAAAGATTGTCTGCAATGCTTGGAGGACAGCCTTACCACCAACTTGGGGCAGTTCACCCTGGATATCACAGATCCCTGTGGCCTTCCCTGCCCCCCAGGTGATTCACCACCTGTGAGATTGGTTGGTTCACAGCTGAACGGAGAGTCAACTTCAAGAACTGGACGCAGAGATGACCAACATCCTAGCTGGAGGATCAGCTTTAAACAGCTGCCCAAAGGAGCCGGCCCAGTGGGTCACAACTGCAGTGTCATCCGTAAGGACCATCCCATCAACCGCCCTGACTGCAAGTAACTCCAAGAAACAGATTCAGATGTGCATGATGCTTCGATTCCTCTACGACTCCTCTACTGCTTCGACGTGGGTGACTAGACCACAGATGGTGTGTCACTTGCTCACAGATTTGACTAACAAATGCCTCCTTATCTGCCCTCATAGCCCTCACAGACAGCCGTCCTTCTTAGTTCCCGGTACAGGCTGGAGTTGTCACCAAGTGAAGTGCTGCGATTCCTCTCGATAATATCTAGGGTGACCTACGAGATGAAACACCTCCTTCTGGGACCATCAGCAACATCAACACAACCCTCGGCAACCTTCAGGGTCTTATCACGGAAGGTCTCCCACAGCACATTAGACGCAGCAGTCACACCCAAGTGCAAAGTTGCGAGTAAAATGACTGAGAATGAGTCATCACTCACTGTGGTCGGAGCACACACTGAGACAACAGACAAGACACCCAAGGAGTGCCTTAGCCTGAGTCTCATAATACGCTCATTGAAAGGAGTGACATCAGACAGCATCGGAAGGAGCCGATCCGCCTCAGCAACAGCTACTCTCTGAGTATAGCAGCCGGACATATCAGACCAACCAGACCGAAAGTAGGTATTCCTACCTACAGAAATCTGAGTTCACGAAGCTCCCTTGACAGCAGAGGAAGATGGTCATTTTATTGGAGATACAAGACGTTCCATGCACCTCAATGTCCTCAGTGCCTCAGTGCCACCATGCATCAGGCGACGCCTCAGCACCACACCAGCCTCGATCCCCAACAGGCTTTGCCCTCTCCGACGGTTTCGACATTTCCAGGGATGGGGTTCCCGGAGACTTTCCCCCATCCCCTCCATGGTGCATGCAGCCTTCCTGTGTGCGGCTGCAGCAGAGCTACTCCTGCCGTGAGTAGGAGAGTATCGTGCTTGTTTGTATCGAGCGGTTGTGAGTTGTTTTACTTTATCCCGCCACCAACCCCCAAAAATTTGGAGGACCACTTGCAGGGCCGCATGCAGTTTAACGTCAAACTCAGTACAGGACAACTTGTACCTCAGCTGAAATCTTGGAAGCCAACCATCCCTCCTAAAACTTGAGTGGGTTGAGACGCGATCAACTCTACCAACTTGGACCTCAACTAGGTCAGTCAAGAAAGATCCAGGCACAACTTAAACGAAAACTCAGAACATGGCGAGACGAAACAGACCTGCTCAGTCTTGTACAGATGGAGTCGCGTCTTCGCTTGCAAACAATAACCCCTCTATCCCTCCTCTCAATCCTGCCACTTCCAGTTTGCCATCAGCTCACCTCAGGTAAAGTGCTTATAAAATGTAGTTTATTTCATGTTTATTGCTTTTGTATGTGTGTCTTTTCATGTGCATATTAGATTTATATTGATTATTGATGCCTTTTATCATTAGTTAGGTAGGTAGACAAATTTAAATAGGCAATCATCTGGGGGTGTGGAATAGATTTAATTCATTTACGTTATTTCTTATGGAGGTATTTGGCTTGAACCTCCATGAAATTGTAGCTCTAGCAGCCTCCTGGAACAAATTAAGTTTGTATTCCAAGGTAACACTGTACATTGACAGAAACATGTATGGTTTAATTCCCAGAGTGCACACTGTTTTTAAAGTAGACGTTGTTTATCTATGCTCTGTATGAGATGTATTTGCTGTGCTAAAACACACGTGAATGCGCCGAAAGCTGTAGTAAATTTGAGAAATTGCCGGTTCTTGCTGATATCGCAAAGTTTGCCTGATTTCTGTGATCACAGAATTGTTAAATCCTGGAGGATCAGGGTGGGATGTAAAAAGAAAGACTTCTGCTCCTGCAGAAATGTTCAGCTCCCCATCAAATTATGAAAGATTTAATGTTCCTGAGTTTTCATCGAGGAGTTCGAGTCAAGTCTAAAGTCATTTAAGAACAAGTCAAGTCAAGTCAAGTGTCAGCAGGACAGAAGCTAACTGGAATTCTGATCATAGCAATAGGTGTGTATATCTGAAGACAAGGCTGACCAGATAAAGATTTCCATGGAGAGTAACATTTTCGGATATTCATTGGGCTCGTGGTCACTTAATGGCTAGGAATGCACACTTGTAACTGACAGGTCGGTGGTTCGAATCCCTGACTGGCAAAGTGCCACTGAGATACCCCCATGCACTGCTTCCTGTTTGCTGAATAAAAATCACCTGCTTCATGGACATGGCAATATAAACAGGAACTGAGGAAACATTTTAATTACAGAAGGGCAGTTTTTTTAAAACCACAGGAGTTATTGGTCAAATGTATGCGTACAGGCTGAGATGGGTAGGTAATATATAAATACTAAGGAATTGAGCAATTTAATGAATATTAAGAGAATATTGCATTACGGTAGGCATGATATCTCTGTGAAGACCTACAGATTTGACCTTGTGAATGTGGCATTATCACACAAGGCTGGAGGGACATTTCTGGAGCTGAAAGGGCAGCAACACCCAGTTAACAGCTTTACAGAACAAACACAGAAACTCAGTCCTGCTCCCTCAATCCAAATGTGTATAAAATTTCCATTCTGTTTTAGCTCAAAAAATTGACCTAAATATTGGTGAGGCTGTGCTTTAATTTATAGTTTTCCTGTTCAATTTTTCACAAATTTTTGCTACTATGCAGCTAAGCTGACAATACTTGAGGAGTATTATGCTGCTCCGTTTGGCTTTTCCGCAAATAGCCTTACCGAAGAATATCCCGTATTACATGAATATTGATCTACGTCTAGTGAAGCCGCACTCAGCGTTCATCCCGCTCGCCGTCCTTCTGTTGCATCATATTCTCCAGGTTGCGTGTGATCTCTGGGCTGTCACAGCGACTCTCCTTCAGGCCCATCAGCCTGTCGTCACGCATCTGCGAGCACCACGGGAAGATGAGGCGCGAGCCGCGGGTTACCACCGTGGCCGGAAACATGTCAGGCAGACATCCTCTGGGTGAGCTCTGGCGGCGGACGTCGCCTGCATGCACCGCGTACTGTGTTAACATTGCCGCTACACGTCTAACCCGACGTTATTATGGTATAGTTTCTACTCTGTGCACAGCATTGACCTTCCCTTCCCTGGAGGCATCCAGTAATCAGTGATTTATTTCCTAAATAAATCCTTTGCCCTAAATGGGATGTGCTTCAGGTCGGGGTTACTGTTTAGGTCAAAGATGACAGGTAATAAATTGGCCGTGGGAGAAGGAGAGATGGAAAGAGAAATAAAATGAGGGGAGGAGCAGGTTAACAACGTGGTATAGACAATGAAAGAATCGTATATCATTAACGAATGTTATATGTGGTTTTTACTGTTTCCTCTTCTCCTTTTCCTGTGTTGTTTCTCATTATAAAGTGTCCTTTTGTCCGTCAGACGGGATCAATCACTGATTGAAACAATTTCTGGTGCAGACGAAAGTCACCGTTCAGACCGTGACATTTTATTATTGGAAATAGATATATCAATATACATTATATCTATATAAAAACCGCAGGAGGTGCCTAAATATTTGTGCAAATTAAACCCCAGTAAAGCCAAGTGATACTGAAAGAAAAAAAACTGTTCTGAGTGCAAATATAATCCTTAGATTGTGTCAGAATGCAGCACTGTTTCGGATATTGCGGGAAAAAATGCTTCTGTATCACAGGACAGACTGAAACCTTAAATTAAACTACCTTGATTCAAGCAAGGCAAGAACAATTAAAGAGAGAGGAAACTGCTTAGGGAAGATACAAATATAAACCAGACAGAATACAATAAGAAATTTTATTGAATACATTGAATTTCCTCTTCTAAATGCAATCCAGGCAGTTAATAACCAAAATTAAATTTGAAGTTGATAAACCAAAATGTATTCAAGGTCAAAGAATCATTAAGGAAGACTGAACACAGCAAACCTCTCAAGAAATTACAATAAATGAGGCTTAATTGTTAATTACAGCGACACCTGCAGCCATTTAATGCTGCCCAATTAGTCATGACAATTATTAGTATATAAAAATGTCAAATGTAAGGTAGCCTTGTTATTATGGCCTTAAGGCCCTTAGCAGTTTCATTAAAAGTACTAGATGAGATCTTTCCTTAAAAGTATCAAAGCAGGTTTAATATCGAGTTATGATTGTAAAGAAGAAATCAGCCAAAGTAACAGCCTGTAAAAGCATGATGCGTATCCTCAATAAGACAAACTCATTCACTATTAGCTGTGCCGCTGTTTCCATTGATTCACAATGAGGTCAAATGCACGGCGGACCCCGTTTTAAATGTGCGTTGCCTGGCAACCGTCCTTTCACCCCGCTGACAGCGCGTGGCCTGACCACCCAGTCAGACTGAGCACAGTGATTTCTAACTCTCAGCTGTGATTAAACTGTCCCCTTTTACCTGCCATTGTGACCTTAATCCCAGGTCTTCCCACTTTCGGGGTCACTTACCTTGAACTCAATTACAAGCAAAGGTGGCTTGAGTGAGGCCAGGGTCTTTGCTGCGCTCAGAAAGGTCAGTGTGGCCAGCTCACCCTTGCTAATGTACTGGGCACACAAAGACATTGCTTGCACAATAAAGCGTGGCCGCTTCGACCTCTCCTGCTAAACCTCATTCAGCAAAGCAAGCAACTGAAATGCAGGTAAAGCAGTTTAAACATACAGAGTCTCGCTGTCTGACAGATTTTTAATCTGTGGTCCATATATTTGGACTGATATATTTGTAAATGGACAAAACATGCTTAGTAATCAGATTTCTTAATGGTGTACAGGTAATTAAATAGACTTGAAGAACAATAGTGTGCAAAGGAATGTTTTTAAAATTTTGATGGATGTTGGGCAATTGCATAAATGCAATACATTTCTGGCATGTCATAACATTGGTGTTACAACACACTGATTGTATGCTCTTAAGACGCGGTTCAGGAAAATCTGTGACTGATATTTCCCAAACTGATGAAAAGATGGATACACGTCACCCTAAGAAACCTCTAACCTAATATTAAGTGGCAAATGGAATTTAATACTTTTATTACTTGTATGCTTGTTAGACAATTCTCCTACAAGCTGAATTCAGTTTGAACCATTTAACAACTAGATACTTGTTGAAATAGTTTACCTGCACTGTGGTTTTATTGTATGGCAGCAGTGCTGTTTCTGGATTTTGATGCTGAAGTGCTTGGTTAATATTCAATTATACATGCTAGCTGTATAGTCAGCAGACTGACAGGTTCTTCCCTTTCCATTCTCTATCGCAGTTTCTTGCACTATGTTGCTGTTGGGAATCACCAGCTGCAAATGATTCCGAAAAGCTAAAGAATATTCAGAGAAACAATTAAACGATTAAATAATCTGAACATGCATTAGGGCAGGGGTGTCAAACTCCAGTCCTGGGGGGCCGGAGTCCTGCACATTTTTGGGTTTCCCCTCATTTAACACACCCGATTCACCTCCTTGTGCTAATTACCACAGAGCTCTTGAGCTGAATCATTTGTAGTGGAACAGGGAAAGAACTAAGCTACACGGGGCTCCGGCCCCCCAGTACTGCAGTTTGACATCCCTGCATTATAGGAACTGATATCAGTAACAGAAATAAGAAAATGTGGTTACCTGACTGTCAAAGACGATTGGCTACACTGTTTGGCGCAGGCGTACAGAATTTGTTTTCATTGGCTACACTGTTTGGGGCAGGCGTACAGAATTTGTTTTCATTGGACGCCACTTTCACCGTGAATTTTTGGAGCCTGGGACACATCTGCAATTCATTTGTTTAGCTGGACCTTTTATCCAAAGTGATGTAAAGCAGTCACCAGTCCCACCAGTCCCACCAGTCCCAGGAGCGACTGAGATTCAGGGCCTTGCTAGGGGGGGGGCCCAGTGATGAAATCACTCTGCCGGCATCAAGATTTGAAGAGGCGACCTTCTGATCGCAGGCACAGCCTGAGCTTCACACGGCCCCGATTGGTCCATGAGGAATGACAGAACTGCGTTCATATTGCCTGGAGCAGCGCTGACATGTGCTTGGGCAGAGGGCTGGACTTGGGACCAGCACATAGAAAAGCACACACACACACACACACACACACACACGCACACACACACACACACACACCCATAAAGAATGACAGAAAGGTGTGCATACTGCCTGGCTCAGTGCTGACATATCCATAAGAGAGGAAGACATATATATACACCTAAGAAAGTGTAAACACCCTGGGAATCTGACCCTTTCGCTTACTGGGTCCTCCATTGTCACTGATTCATTGCTGACCGTGCCATTCCACCTTGAGATGAGGCCAGCGACGTGGCTAGTGCAGGCTGGGTGCTCCATGGTTAATGACCGCACTGCTGTTGGGGGACATTAGCCCTGCTGCGTAAAGTGGGGCAAATTAGCACCCCAGGGTCAAGAGGGAGGGTGACTACGGGAAGATCAGCAGACACCAAAAACCGGTCTGACAATATGCAAGACGCTGAATGGTCCACAAAACTGGCCGTCGTTTTAGTCAATACCGGTTCATTCAGCATTCAGTTCTATTTTTCAGGATAATTTATCTGAAAAATTAAATGGTATAGCAAAAAAAAACCGTGTATATTGTTAATGTGCAGATTGAAAGGGACATTCGTGGAAATTTTAAGGTTGTATTAGTTTACAACTAAGATTGGTGGATTGTGAAGTAAACATTTTGAACACCTACTTTTTGTTATATAAACACACTGTGCATCATGTACACATGGGAATATTGATTAAATGTTTTTGGTTTTGATAGTATTGATTTCTAAGTGTAGATTATGCTTATGTATGAATTTAATCTATTGATTTATTAGCCGGTTTTCTATACTTCCAGCATTTGCAAGACATTTGCAAATCTGATAAACAAAAAAATGTTTATATGTGAAATTTCACGTCTAGATTACATTTAGCACTGAGGAAGGACTCATTGCTGATAACTTCACTGCAAAAATACAAGCAATAACCATAAATAAATCATGTACTATATTAATTTACTCATATACGGAAGACTAAAAAAGCCAAAGGACTATTTGAGTTTTTAAAGGCATCCCCAAAAGTCCAGACTGCGGCAGAGCCCATGTTAGCGAACCCCGACCCTTCGTTCCCCTTCAGATGTCCCACTTTTTCAGCAAGCAGGCTGTGCTCTGACTGAACATCAGTGATCCAGATGAAATTTCCATAGTCCAGTAATAAAAAGCAGGAGCTGGAATCAGGTACATGCAAAATATTCATGGTCTACCTGTTTTTAATGCTTTCATCAACACTAAACACAGAGAGTCTTCTCACCAGTGTTTAAAGTGGAGACGAAAACAGGTGCACTAATTAACAGACTCTACATTTCTGTCTAAGTGTACTGAGACAGTAATGAATTGGGGTGTAAGATGTTGGCTCCAAGGCAATTTGATTAAGGTTATTGAGGGAACGAATGGATGCACTGGACATTTTTACTTTCTAACATGATTTGGTTATTCATTAATTGATTTTTCATTACCTACATTAAAACCTTTTTATACAATAAAACATTCATAAACATTGGGAACAATGGAACTTAACCAGGCCGACGCAATATTGACAGAATACAAAGAAATCATAATCTCAGAACATTAATATTTGCTATTAAGCAGAGAGAACATGCCGGTTTTAAACTGTCAAAAAGCCAACTGATGAATGATAGGAAAAAGGTCAGACACTTTACAGGAAATGGTCACGGGGTGAGTTTGCCTGTGCGGATTCGCGGATCTTATATCATTTTTCATTCTGTTCAATTTGGTGCAGGCCGGGCATTGAGACCTACTGTAAGGGGTGAATCCCTCATCCTCCACTTTAGGAAATTGCTGATCGTCCAAGGCAATCAGCTCCATTATCTTACTAGTTGTCTCTTTAGCTCTGGTGCTGCTAACTTTGAATACTGATAAAGTTTAACTATCAGCCAAGACTGACACATTGGACTGATATTTTAATCTGTAACAAATATCAGCTGATACTGATATGTTTACCAATATTCTATGCATTTCTAAGGCTAACATTGCTTTTAACTTAGTAATACTTTTTACTCAACCATATATTGCGAGACTGTCATTAGCAGGCGTATCTCACGAACATCAAAAAAATGGATTGAGTGGGTTTTGGAAACTTGCCCTTCAGATTAAAAGTCTATCAAACTCAGGGTCGGTGTTGATATTTCTGGCGTATCCTTTAAAAAATGTAGTACAGGGAACAATGTGTGCGATGATTTGGCTATGATTCCAACATTACGTGTCATTAAAGGACTCTGATAGCTGGAATTAAAGCCAGATGCCAGATTAATTTGTTGATAAAGCCGTGGGTAAATGTCAGGACGCAGAGTGGGTCTGTAGGAAGCAGCGTCATGTGCTGAACAGCCGCGCTGAAGTCCCAGTTATGTCACAAGGAGTTTGAATGACGGCTAAACAATTAACCCCGCGGCCGCTGGAACGGCGGCATCCCAGGTGCGCTAACAGGTGTCTCTGTCTCCCATCAGCTGAGGCGGCCACAGTGCTACGTATCTCGGTTCGGAGGGAGGCGGCGGTGGGGGTTGGGCAGGGGGGCGGAGGTGCAGCCCGAGGGCACGGGAAGATGAGTGATGCGCCGCAGACTGCCGGGTCTGGAGGGTGCCGGGGTGATGAACTTCCTGCGGCCTGAGGCGGGGGCTTCACCTCCCAGGTGGCTGATGATGCCAGAGTCTCTCGGGGATGGTGATTAATCGACGGCACAGAAACGGCTTCCGAATGCCTCATTTCCTCCAGCTGTGTTTCCAGGACCGACGCCCTACGTCCACTTCTGCCTCATAGGACTTTTTATTCATGCCGTCACAATTTGAAGTTGATTAATTAGCCCCATTACTTCCCGAGAACTGCGCAGAATTTATGGAAAACCGCAACAGCGAGGCGAACGCCCGCCCTTTTAATGTACATTATTAATGTACAGATTAATAGGGACCTTCGTGGAGACATTAAGGCTGCATTAGTGTATAACCAACACTGGGAGATTGTGAAGTAAAAATGTAACTTCAATATGTTACATTTCATCATGCACCTTTTATGGGAATCTGTTCTGCTGTTGACACATTCATGTTTTAATTATGAGGTCAGACAAATGGGCCTAATTTTCATTTATATTAGCATGTTTATATTAGCGCTCTGACTGTAATATTTGTATTATTGTTATGAGACTAGCTGGGAGGCACTTAAAAAAAGCCAAGGTGAACGTTACAATTGTATCTTACGCTATTGCCCCAGATTCATCTCTGGTTCAAAATACTGACTCACACTGAGAAGGGAAGGTGCCAAACACTGATTTCTTTTGACTTGTGGGCATATTTTGTTGCAGTGCACTGACGAAATGCGCACACGCACACGCAGTTTGTGGAGACACAAAGGTAACTGAAATACTCGCCACATCAATTCGCTGCCTCCTGATGAACAATAAACCCAGAGCTTGTCCATTAACCAAGATTCCCAGCTACCCCAAATTAGGATATTTAGTTGTCATGTTGCAGTATTGCAATAAAAAATGCGTCTGGAAAAAGGTTTCGGATATTTAGTCCCGGTTAAAATCCCCCATTACTTTAACCACGGGGGACACTTATGGAGATGAGAAAGAGATGAATGAGGAAGATGACAGCAGTAGACAATAAGGGCTAAAATCAAGGAAGGATTCTGTGCACATAAGACATACGACGCAGTTACGGGCTCTTTGATTTTCCTGATAATTTATTGAGATTCCATGGTTTTAGCATCATCCAAATGGCTCAAAGATCTAGCTTGGGCTGATTAATGGATCGGCTGAAATGTAATAAAAGGAAAATGTACCACGCTTTCATATTTACCGTAGGAAAAAAAGCGCATTCTTTTATGGCACTCTATGAGGACCCTAAGAGGCATCATTTATTAGGTCAAATGGAGCCTATAGTAAAATGGCAGAGCGAGGGAGGGAGGGGGAGAGAGAGAGGGGGGGGGGGATGGGACCACCGCATGTTGAAGCACAAGACGACACGTAA
>JABFEB020000132.1:16031975-16057280 GCA_019775895.2 Stomatorhinus ivindoensis
CCCCCCCCCCCCCCCCCCCCCCCCCCCCCCCCAACACAGCATGTTGAAGCACAAGACGACACGTAAACTGGGAACAAACTGGTCTAAAAATAAACCGTATGAATTATTTAACTTACTGACCCAGAAACAGCTACAGCATAATCATATTTGTGTTTGAACTGGGGGGTTTGCTGCGGCAAGCGCATGATACTATTAGTACAAAAACAGGCTGCTCGGGGGGGAAAGGAAGACGAGCAAATATTGTCTTCTGTCGTGTCTCTCGGCGCACAGATTCATAAAAAATAGCTTAAATTTACAGACAGGAATGAAGACAGATGCGAGGTTTAGAGGCACGTCTTAATATGTATATGTAAATATGGCACTTTATAGCATAACAGGCCTGGGAAAGGTTGAGTTTTAATTACAAAGACATTAGCTATTATATATCTTTGCTTTAAAAAGGAGTTTGCCTAACCGTCGCCTAAGAAACACTGCAGGAGATGAGGTCAGATAGAAGTTCTCATCTGTCGTGGCTATGAAGGCGCCTTGTTCCCCCTCCAGGTCCCAGTCTCAGCTCTTAGTTCATTCAAGATAACCAGAAACAAACCCATCAGAGGTGATGTGGGTCTGTACTAAACCTCTATTAGGATGCAATTAGGCGGGGATGAAGACGCATTATGAAGTTTGAGTCCCTCTCTGTATTGATGTATTTGTCCGATGCCTTCCTGTACTTCTCTGTAATCACGTCTCAGCAAGCAGCGGGACTGCAGCACAGCGCCATTAATATTGATGCTCCGTGGCCTAACTGGCTTTGGTGAAACTTTCTCCCACGTTAATATTGATGCTGTTGCTATATATCGGAGTCAGTCCCTCGTTAAGGTTTTATGGGGAAATAGTGAAGGCACTTTTTTTTTTTTTTACTACAAGAGACAATCCCATTTTCGCATGCATCCCCTTGCATGCATTCATTTCCTCTGGATTGAAGTCTCTATTGAGGAAGACGCCCATACCTACCCATGAAATCTCTTCAATGGTTTCCCAGGAGCGAGGATATCTGTGTTGAAACAATGCATTTCGGTATATGGAGAGCTAGATATTGAACAAATCACTTAAATATATAAAAACGGTCATTGCTGTAGTTCCTTAATTCTGTTTAAATCCGCACTGGTGAGATGCTTAATGTCGGTTTATTAATTATGCATGCAGTCTCTGGATCGCTAAGGTACATGATGCCTCCTGACACCCATGAAAACGTACAAGCAGACAGCAAATCTGTGGCGAAAGGTTCACCGTAACAGCTGGAATTCACAAAACTGCAATTCAGTGTCTGGTCTAGCTGTTTTACAATAAGCCAATGAATATTTAGGTTTAAGGCAAATTATATAGCATCACCGAAGGGTCGTTAAACCCGCTCGTGATGATCAGCCGCAGTGGATGAAGATCTCAAAGGGACCCTTCAGCCGTGTTCTTCCCCCCACTTCTGATGATCAGTCTTAACCACTGAAGTCTGACATCACAAATCTCTCAAAGGGACCCCTCCCCTGGTCCCCTGGACATGTTCTTCATCACTGAGTGACCAGCACAAGTGAACGTGACACATGCGCCCCCCCTTGACCCTAGCTCAGCTGTTCAGCGGTGACCCCGAGCTTTGATGAAGAGCCTAAAAGACTCTCACCTCTCAGGCACAGATGACCTCAATTCATTTGTGATCTTGCCTATTGATTCTGCCCTGCTGTAGGACTCCTCCGGAGACAGGCGACTTGCCCTTGTAGCTGACGTTCATGTCGAAATTGCACCCCAGTGTCTGTTCATCATGCCCCCACACTGCCCCACCCCCACTGAAACACAGAGACCGCATTGCAGCCGACAGCGGGGTTCCCTTGGTCCGAAGCGTGCAACTGCATTTCTGTTATCGTTTGCTGCAGGTCTCCGGGAGCTACCAATGATTCATCACTGCGCTCATTTTCTTCCTCATTTCAACCAATGGCGTGTCACGTATGTAAATATGATTGCGTTCGCTTATTGACACACAGAAGAAGCACTGTAACTACTGCCCCCATAGATTATGTAACGCCTTCGAAATGCATTATGACATGTAGTCCTATTAAATTGTGCAGTGTCTTCAATATTGACATTTATTTATATTGCAAAAGTGACACATGATTGCGAAAGCAGGATCAGACAGTCTCTGGAGCAATTGGGATTTAGGGGTCTTGTTCAAGGGCCTGTCAGTGAAATTGCTTTTTCCGGCACTGGATTTGAACTGGCGAACTTCCTTTCATGGGCACAGAGTTTTAATGCACAAATCCATCCATCCATACTGCCATTTTACATGCTGATTATCCAGTATATGGTCATGTCATTCACCATAAATGCCCACAGAAAAGCCTAAACAATGTATCATAGTATTATTCATATTGTCAACCCGGACGGCTAAAGGTCCTCTTTAATTGTACACTTCCCCGTTCACAGTTCACATGCCTGACACCTCACATGAACCAACTGATCATACATGGTTTATACTTCTCTCATGACAAAAAGGATCACAGCAAGGTCACCATGGTCAGCCATAAGTGACAACTTTAAAATGAGGGCATAAGTCAATTTGACTCGATTTGGAGCTCAGGGAAATGGAACACCAGGCCACAGGCCAATGCCTATCAGGTATTTTCACACAGCGTGCCTGTGGGGGCTGTCTCCCCCCAAACGGATCTAAAAAGGCTAGCTGTTAGCCAACGGGAGCATTTATGCATTAACAAATCCGGAAGTGTTATTGGTTCAGCTTGCGCATTTCTGGCGGGTTCAATGAATCGATTCCCTCAATTTAATGGCATCAACATTCAATGCAGTCAGAAAAGCAGCCTCTTGCACCTCTCTGAGTAGGACACAGAACCACGTGATGAATACAATATCAATCATTAATTCCTGTCAAAGAAATATTGGCTCAAAATAACAATACTTCTCAAATCTGAGACAAGAAACAAATTAATACCTTGAAATGAAATACAAGTATCCCAATAGCTGTAAAATAACCACATCAGTCCACACCACGACCTTCATGCTCATGTTGTGTTTTTAATCTCAGTTTAGAATAGACTCTGGATTCACACAAACCAAAATTCATTTTGTTGACCTGGCCAGCTGAAATTCCTGTTCTTCTGTTCACTTTAAGTTCATGATAAACATATTTGCTCATCTCAGTGACAAATTTTATTTGAGTGATTGCATACTGACAATACTGAAAACAGAAAATATACAAAAAAATAAAAAATTATAAAACATTTGGAACTAAATATAATGTCAGGCAGGGTCAGTCTGCCAGAGTCTTGATGACTTGCTGTCCCAGTGTGTATTTCGTTGATGTGGTTCTGTAGTGATGTCATATAAAAGCGCCCATGCTGCTTTCATTCTGTAAGTAATTACAGATGACAGTGTTTTTAATGTGCACTGCAAGAGGTGGAAAGGTGCAGGCCTGTGTATCAGCTTATGTACTACGGCACCATATGCTACGGTCAGCATGAATGTGCAGGAGGTCATTGAGAGTGTGGGACTTCGCACCACATTGATAGAACCCTAAAAAAGCTGAGTAAGAATAGGGTCCGTCAGCATCAGTTCGCCGGGAAACGTTCGCTCATGCCGACTGGCGAACGAAATGAGACGCGGCAGCGCACAAGCTGATGGTGTCCATTCAGGTGTGCAAATACATTCAGCTGGCTAGAAAGAGCATCAAACCATGGATAATGCATCTGAACATTTATGTGTTAGTTATTTCAGCTGCCATTGCTGATAGTAAATTTGACTTATCGTGAGATTTTCTAACTACACTTTTTTTTTCGCTGTGCACCTGCTCGCTAATGCAAGCAGCCCTGCTCCTGCAAACAGCAAATCTTGTGGCCGCAACTGAGTACATACAGCACACAGATGAGGGTCAAGAAGTTCAGTTACTGTTCGACTAAAGCACTGGAACAGCTAAAACGCCCGGTGTAAGCGATTTTGAACGTGATATGATTACTGGCGCATCTGAGAAACTGCCATCATACTGAGATTTTCATGTACTGCTGCAGTACCTTGAGCTTACAGAAAATAATGCGACGAACACCAAGCAAGTCAGTGGTATTTCCGAGGCTGGAAACACCTTGTTAATGAGAGGGGAACGACCGGGCTTGTTAAAATGAACAGGAAGACCGTAAGTGCAAAAATAACAGCACAACAGTGCTGTACAAAAAGGCGTCTATTAACATAAACTCAGCTGCTCAAGAAGCAGTTTTGAGGGGAAAATAGATCCTGCCAAGTACCTAATGAAAATTTAGATACTGCCAAGGAAACCAGAGAATTAAGTAGTTGGTTTAGCTTCAAATAATTGGCCAGCAGTGACCCGTCCTGCTAAATTTGTAACATAATAGAAACAAAATACTGTGTGTCAGCATGCCTGGTACCGTACAAAAATGTATAGTACATTGTATTTTCTTCATGGACAGATTTGCATGGTTTTACGCACACTCTGCTTGGATTTTATGCTGTACAAACCAAAAGAGACAAAAGGTCGACAAAGGATACCAGACAGCGGCATACCATGTTGCAACATGATGACAGTACATTACACTAGAGAGACAGGTATACTTTATTGATCCCGTGTGGGAAATTCTACGTAAGTCCCCCATTTTTACATATTTTGTACAAGTGAGGAAGATGATGAGCTGGCAGGGCAGGTGTTGCAGTAACTGTATCCTCCTGAGTGATCCTCACGCCCTGACTATATGCCACAGATAAACTATATGCCTTCTTAAATCAACACAAAAAAAAACAGACCGTGTATGTGGAAAAACAGTAGTTTTAAGTAAATTCACAAAAATAAAATATCAAATGTGGCAAATGGGTAGCTAAGCCGTAGAGCTACCCTGAGGTAAAGGTAACACAACGACGTCGTCATACTCTGCGGCACGCTCACTGGCGAGCGCTGCACACGGACACGCCTCGCGACACGTACGCACGACGGCATGCTGGCGGCGGCGCTTGTGATGTGCGGTGCTCTAATATGCAAAACTGAGACACAGTGCATGACTTTCATGGAGTCGGGGCCGTATCTGAGCATGCTTCCTGCTCCCCCGGTCGCACCAGCCAAACCCAGCCGCAGACTGAGACCACGTCTGCAGCTCTGCCGTAGAGGAGCCTGTCCTGACAACATGGTGAGCTCCTAGCCCCTAATGTACACCAGCACTGGCTAACTGCCCACTGCAGTGTCACCAAATGAAGGATGTAGGCCTGTGTTTACAGTTACTAGCAGTAATGGCTGGAGTGCTTTAGCATATCGGATTTCCTCTTCCTGGGCCACAACCATTTTGTTCAAACGATTCCAGGTTCTGAATGTTTGTTCTCTGGCACAATTGGGGCCCACATGCCCTAATTAGCTGGAAGTCGAACAGAAGCCGTCTATGCATCTCAGAAGGTGGATTCCACCCTCTGAATGTCCCATCTGTCTGTCCAAACTTCGCGCAAGAGAAGTCCTCAGAGTTCTGCTTCTGATCCGAGCCGTACACGCCAGTGGCATGTGGGTGGCGTGTCACTTCCTGCTGATGGCTGGGATTCAGGGGGTGACGCCCGGGGAGGGGTGAGGCCTGTGAGTCATGGCAGCGGGCGGTGCAGTGGCGGGTGCAGACACCGGGGTGGGGCAGGGCGGGCGGGCAGGGCCAGACGTGCTCAGGGTCCATTCTCGTTGTAATGCAGGGACAGCGGCCGGTCCCTCTGCATGGGGACATAGGGCCAGTTGTAGCTGGAGCCGGACAGCAGCATGTCCCGCAGCAGCGTCTCGATGGGCGTCTTCCCCACCAGGCGCACGAAGAAGAGCTGCTCGATGACGGGCGAGGAGACGATGCGGAGAGACGGCAGCCGCAGCAGCAGCCGGCCGAATCGGCTCGGCTGGCCCGGGTACTGGTTACGCACGTACTCCTCCAGGGCACACTGGCACTTCTCCTGCACGCTCTCCACGTGGGCCACGTCTGACAGGCCGATGGCGTCTGCGGGCCGAGAGGAGAGAGCGTGAATTTAGAGACAAATCAAACCCCACCATCGTCCATGACTGCTGATTCTGTACAGCAGTGGTATTCAAATTTTGACAGGGAACCCACCCACACACACACACACACACACACACACACACTTATCACGAATACATCTTACCGTGCAGCTCAGTATGAACGATTAGCTGGTGCTCCTACACACAGGACCATTTTGGACCATGCATGTATGACTATTTTTAATATTCATAAAGGCTACTATTTCAAAATAGGTCTGCCCCCATCTGAACACCTCTTCCAAAGTTCTATTTCCCCCCCCCCCTCACCTGCCCCCCTCTGCAATTCCTCCGTGGCCCACCAGGGGGGTGCGCACAGTCAGAACACCGCGGCCATACAGGGACATGCTGAGCCAGGAGCAAAAGCCGATCCCAGAAAGCAGTGATCACACGCCAGAAGACACCCTGGATGGGATGCCAGTGTCTATTATCCATGTATCTGTCTTCTAATCACTTACCCTTGACAGGGTCACGGTTGGGCCTGGAGTCTCTCCCAGCACAAGGCTGGGTAACCTACTGAACTGGAAACCAGTCCCTCACTGGCCACACGCACACGCACAATGACATGCTACAGGCAGTTTAGAGAATCCAGTTAGTCTAACTACATGTCATCGGGATGTGGGTGGACCCAGGATCCATAATTCATTAAAGTTTTATTTTTCACTTCTTAAAGTATCGGCCCATAAATCTATTTGATGTCTTTAATTTCTTTCTTGCTGGGGGACAACCAAAGGTTACCAGACTTAAACAATGCAATATAGATTTGGCAGTGACAACATAAGCATTTACATTCTTGAAACATTTAAGGGAAATCCAGCATTTTACATGCCTTACGCACATGACTTTGGGTCAGAACCTTGACCCAGAGACATTGTTCCACTG
Organism: Stomatorhinus ivindoensis; assembly: GCA_019775895.2. Taxonomy (NCBI): domain Eukaryota; kingdom Metazoa; phylum Chordata; class Actinopteri; order Osteoglossiformes; family Mormyridae; genus Stomatorhinus; species Stomatorhinus ivindoensis. The sequence continues at coordinate 16,038,907 of JABFEB020000132.1, forward strand.
GGTCTCTGGCTCTGGCCATGATGCTGACAGCCCACAAACAGGAATCTAAGGCTTTCAGAAGTGTGGCCCTTTTGTTGTCTCACCAACGTTTTGCGACCCCATGCTACAGGTGAGATTTATTATTTTTTCAGCTGGTCTTCAGAACCAGCCATCTCCTGAATTCAACATATGACTGTGCACTTCTCTCTAAATCACTGCTTCATGTTTAAACCAAGCTTGACAAATCAAGGCAGGCTGTGCCCTTGACATATCCCAGCTCTGTGAAGCTCCCCTCAGAGCAACAACGGCCTTCCTGCTGCTCAACACGCGGCCTCTCCTTCCTTCACATGTGTCAGAAGGTGGACACTCTGGGAGGAAGGGGAGCATTCTGGGTAAAATGATCAGAGGCAGGAGGCCTGGCGCCGTGATGTGGCACAATGGGACAGAAGAGCCAAAGCCCCGGGTCGAGCTTGTCTAGCCCTGTTAGATCACGCTCTCGGGTCACAGCAGGAAGCCCCGGACTGGACAGAAGGCAGGATCAGATAGACGCCCCGGGCGACAGAGGTTATGTAGGTCAGGGCCAGGCTGCTCCTCAGTATACATTATTCTGTCCCTGGGGCTCAGTATGACTGGGGGAGGGCAATACAGAGAGCTAAGGGGGGGGGGGGGGCTGGCTGGCTTCAATAATAGATGGAAGTGAAAGGTGAAGAACAGAGAAAACTGAGGGGAGAAGGAAGCGAGTGTCCGGTGGGCATACTGCCGGTCTGAGAAAAGGGCTGGTGAAGCGAAGGAGAGCAAAGACAGACGGGGCCAATGACCCAGGGAGAAAAATGGAAACGTAAGGTAGCGTGTAAGCAGCCGTCGTTTAAATCTAAATGTAACATTTCAATATAAATAACAAGCCATCTAATTATTACTATTTATAGGCAATTATTAGCGATTGCTAGCATTTGAACCGTATTATTAACAGTTATTAGAGAACTTCAGGCTGTTAGTGAGTTTGGTGACTTCAGTTGATTGGCAGCTCAGTTTTCATCTGATCTGGCCACAGTACTGACCGGAGGTGAACAGCACAATGGACTTAAGGCAGCAGTACTCCGCCGTGTCCACCTGCAGCGCCTTCAGCTTCTCCACCTGCTCCTGGAAGATGCGGATGTGGTCCATGAAGGCCACCACGCGCTCGGCGGACATGGGCGAGGCGTGCAGGCCGGCGGCCGCCAGCAGGGGCGCCACGTGCAGGGGCATGGAGCACTGGGCGGCGTTCAGCACGAAGAGCTCGCTCCACGACATGCGCAGCAGCGCCACCTGTGGGGGAACGTCGGAAGGGAAATGTTTGACGGGGATGAATGTTCATCTCTGGGTGAAGGACGCATGTTATCATCAGATACTAATCAAATGCTGAACTGAGCCTCTCATTCCTGCCAGTTTGATTGAGCTGCTAATGCATGATTCAAACCACATTAAGTGGGAGACAATTTTTCCATCCGTGTGAGTAAATGTATGTCATCCGAGTCATAAATTAGCCTCCGAACAATTTACAATAAAAGACGCAGACTGATGTTATTCTGAATTTGTTTCAGATTTATTCTAAATTGCTTGCATTTTATAAATCATCAAGTAGAATGTATTTTAGGAGGAATGCATGCAATGCACAGAGCCTTACAGCTATGCCTCAGCTAACAGGTTTACGGGTAAATATTAACCAGAGACAGCAGCGGTGGCATACAGTTCCACGAATGCATTTAACTTTGATCATCAGCAACTCAACCATAGGAATGTCTGTCTGGCACAAAATACCAGCACCTAGATGAATTCTACCAGGACCAAAACTCAGAATCAAAGGTGTAGATAAGCATTCTGTTTTACTCATTGTTAATTATTGTTGTCATTTATGCTTGTTAGTGATGGTGACCTTGGTTAGGTCATCGCAACCCAGTCAGTCACATAAAACGTTTGCTCAGACTTTGTCAGCGTGTGTCTTGCTGGTTGTATGTGTTCAACACACACAAGCAGGTGTGGTGACGTGTGCAGCTGCAGGCTTCACCTGGTCCATGAGCTGAAGGTCTGGGAAGAAAGGGATGTTCTTGGCCCACTCCACGGCGCTGAAGAGCAGCCGGGCGGCCAGCTCGCAGATGTTCTCGATGCCCATCAGGTTGTTGGACTGCATGCACTGGGTGCCGTAGCGTGACGTCGGGTATGGCTCCGCCCTCAGCAGCAGCGAGATGAAGCCCGACAGGTAGGGCTGTCCGTTGTACGCCTCGCTGCTGTTGCTCAAGTACTGGCCTGGGCTGGACTGTGATCCGGACATGCGGCCTCGCTGGACGGCTGACAGGGGGTTCAAGGAGTTTCAGAATAAAAGCCTCTCCATATTTCAGAATAAAAGCCTCTCCATATTTCGAGAGTTTGCAAAAAAAAAAAAACACTAAGCAGTGCCCCAGGTTAGTAAAAACGGCCTAAATTTGAGAGCTGAAGGTCACCGTATAACACTGCTCCAATAAATCACACGTAACACAACACTACTTTATTACATACATCCAGCTGCATGGTTTATTAAGGAGCAGAGAAATGTAAGACGCGGATTGAGTCCCGTAAGGTTTTGGACACTTTTAAAGCCAGTGCTTAAGCTAGATCCTCATTCAGAAGAGTTCCTGCCAAAGTTTAAAAGCCAAAGAATTTGTGTGGGGAGAGGAATGGACTGAGAATGGAATGTCGGAAGACCTTTTCGTGAACCAGCCACACGAGCCTGAGCCTGCTCCGACTCTAAGGGCCCGAGGGCTGCCGCTCAGCCCTCCTAAGCCAATAATTGTGAATATCAAATTGGTAATTGGTCTAAATGTGAAGCATGTGACATATTATCTTTAACATAAAGGCCTGAGACAGCCAGGGGATCCAGAAGTGTCTGCTGAACTGTAGTAAACCTAGAGGAGCCAGATTTTGAATCATCCACACTCGTGCTGGGACATAAAACGTTTTTGTGAAAGAAAGTCTCTACTCAGACATTCAAGAAGTACTAATGTTAATCTCACATTAGTTTATGCAACATTTGCCCACTTTGCCATAAAATCAAACCATCAGTGTCATACACAAGAACACATATTGCATGCATCATTCAGTATTCTTGCTGTAGGACTGGAAGAACTGAATTCTACTCTGTATTGTTGCCATGTGAGGGTTCTGTCCTAATAATGTCCACCTCTGGGTCACACATTTCTCAATGATGGTAAGGGCACCTCCAGAAGGTACAAAGGCTTTTCTCAAACTACTGTGATCAGCCCCTAAACACTCAGCACAGAACCAAGCTGAGATGATTTGCTACTCAGAGGAACACAAACCCTTGTGTGCTCCTGCATGGGCAAATGAACAGCTTCCAATCATCCATTAACAAACGTGGCAAAAATTCCTCCTCTCACCTCTTAATTGCTTATGGATGAATGCAATTCTCACCCGATACTGCAGATTGCCTGACAAAATAATTGCCTGTAAACTAATGTAGTCTCTCATTTGAAAATACTTAAAATTCTCTGTTGTCTTACTTTCATAGTCAGCTCATTTAGAAAACATTTGTAAATGGAAGTAATTTTGCGAGGAATATTTTTGTCGTTTAAATGGGGGTGCGCTCTTTATTTCCCCATCAGCCAAAGCGACACCAAAACAATAAGCCTCTTATATGAAATCACTGCAGGGACCCAATACACCCCAAGCAACGAATGCTGTGCTGCCAAATTTGTGCAGCCTGAAAATCCAGTGACTGAAAGTGGGTCTACATGAAGGACAAAAACGACACGTGTGGCTTACAAATTGACAGACAAAACCGGATAAACACACTGAGGACTGCTCGAAGGCAGCCTAGACGGCCTTTTTTGAATGATGGGAGCACTAAGCCAGCCCTTTACCTACAGAAGGCTCAATTAATCAAACCTAGCCAGCCCTAATCGAAATGAATGAGCACGCTAAGGGTAAGTAGAGCCAGCTGGTAACTAATGTGACTTTGTTGATGTTATTTAAGGTTCTATTACTTTAAATGACCCTTTTGTCTCGAGTTTCATCTGAATGGGGACTTCACCATTGACTGCCTTTAGTAACTAACCCTTCATTTGGTTCCCACACCGTTGTTGAAGAACTGCAGCGTTCAAAAAGGACAAGGGTAAGACAGCTAGAAGGAGGCAGTACTCACAAGATCAGTAGCTGTCTGTAAGCAGTGGCCTACTGGAACAAGTCGACAACAAAGACAAGAGGCGCAGTATTTTCATGCGGGAATAGGTTGAGGACCACAGCACCGGTACAGGGGACTTTCAGAGCGAGTGACTCACCGCAACACACCTCAGCGACGCTGGCACACAGGCGTGCTTCGTGAGCCAAAACTGTCATCTATTTGTCTCGGGGTTCTGTGCACAACACTCACCTCACATGAGGCGCACAAAGGAGCCGTTCATCCGCACAACTCTGTGACATTAGGTGATTCCCCTGCTTAATTTAAAAAACGTCAGTTACGACATTCAGCATGGTCTTTCATTCCAGGCTGGCGATTTGCTGGACGAATCAGAGCGTTGGTGTCATTTAGCGGAGAACCTTAGCCTGTTGTGACTCTGGAGGAGTCTGACCCCTGTCTCACCTCCCACGAGGCATCAAGCCATAGGCCCCAACGCTGACTAGGTGCTCAAGGCACGTCCCCTTCAGAAATCACTGGCTTACCTGCCAACGTCATTATGACAGAAGCTAATTATAAGTAGGGATTATTGTAGCTATTCCATCCCACGCACTGCTCCTAAATATCCACGGGGGGCGGGGCACACCCAGTCGTACCAGGTTGACAATGCATGATACTCCACACTAAAGGATATTAGCTGAGTAGCTGATTTTTTTTTTTAAATGATTGCTGTAGTTCGTGCTGCACAGACACTGGTTGCGATCGCACAGCCGTCACCTCCGGGGACCTCCGATCTGCTGATGACGCAGAAGCAGCCTGTCTGAAAGCCTCTGCTTTTCCCGTGCGCTCAGCAACACCCATGCTGCCTTCCCAGCCTCCTGCTCTATTCTTACCCCAGTACATCTGCTACCCACTGCCAACCAACCCCCAACCCCCCAAAAAAAACTCTAACTGAAGCAAACACTTCAAGCATAAATGGACCAGAGTGTTGCAAATGAGCATTTAGCAGCGTAACTGCCACAACATCATCCATTAATCTATATAAAATTTAAATCTCTGATACAGCAGGGAATGTTATTTCTTCCGATAATCCTAAATTCCTTCTTACTTAGGTTCCCTTCCGCTTAAGGAGACGTGAGACACAGCTGAGATCCGAACACTGAAATTTCCCTCCTAATATAAAATGCATAATAAGTAGGTTGGGAAAACGGGGAAAATCGGAATGCGGTTTTAGCCTGGCAGGTCGTGTAAGCGTGTGCCGGTCGTGTAAGCGTGCGCCGGGGTGTTTACACCTTATGTATCATGAAAGAAGGCAGCACGACTGAGCAATACATGTTTGTGCACATTGGTTTTCTTCCACTAATAGAGAACGTGGCACAGAAAATACCCCTAAATCTAATCTGGCCGTTTCTTATACACCAAGGGTTAGGGTCAGAGGTACTGAGTAGAGATGACAAGGAGATGGCAGAGTGGCCCAGTGTGACCCAATCACGCTAAAACATTAGGAAGAATTAATCATCAGCAGCTTCCTCGCACTTAAGAGGAACACGGACATCCATCGCCGTGTCCCAGTCCGCCGTCACATTTGGTCCTCGCCTCTATCCGTTACATTATTCATGTTCGGCTTCCCCTGACCTACATTTCTTATCGCGCAGAGGCTGGGTGAAGCTGGGTCGCGGGAGGCGACGGCGGTTCTCTGGTCGCGGTGTCGCCACGCTGGCCGAGGCCATTACATCTAAGCAAACAGCGCACTGTGCAGTGTTTACATTGCCCACCGGCAACCAGACCTCTGCTGCAGTGAGGAAGCGTCACACCTGGGACTCACTGCCCACTGGGCACCAGCTTCACACGCACACCAACATCTATAATTACTATCAACATTCAAAGACAGTTAAATAAACTATGGTGATGATAAGACCGAAAAATTAGGATTATTATTATGATTATATGTTTTCCAGTTCAATACGCAGTACAGGTTCACAGAGAATAATACAAATAATAATATAGGCCTACTGTACTTATTCAGACTGAAACATAACATGTGTCTACTAGGATTCTTACGTTTTATGGCCTCATTTTCTCCTTTTTTCAGAGATTTGCTGCAAAAAAATAAGGCTTATGAGTTTAAAATACAGCAAAATGCAGCATACAAAATAGAAACCGGTTGTTTCAGCAAGTCATTAAAAGGAATAGAAGCATGTTTTATTACGGCGAAATTCCCTTCTCACGTTGAAACGAGACGTCTGACCATTATAGAGTAAATGGCATGAATGAAGTTTGCCATTATCGCGGAATCATTAGGATAACAGAAGGACACGGTATCACTTTGCCGAGAAGCTGAATCCTACGGTTGCCCCACACTCACGGATACTGACTGTTAAGTGCATTTGACCAAATAAGTGCGTTTGTCATTTCCTGACCGCTAGGGTGTAGCGCACCTAGTGAAAGGCTTGTGTGAAAGGACTGCCCCGGATTACTAACGAGCCGAAAAGGCAGCCCTGGGTTACGAACCAACTCCGTCATTTTAGGTAAACTGTCCACATAAAAAAAGATGCTTCGTCACATATTGCATACAACTGCCAAACCCTATCCGATTCCAGTGCCCTTTTCGAAAGGTAATTAGAGATTAAGGACAAATCACAAACGAGAAGCACTGGAGTCTGGCTCAAATCTGTAATGTATAAAATGTCAAAGGGGCTGTATCATACAGAGAAGGGAACGGCAATTTCACTGCACTTTCTCATCTGACTAATTTACACTATTAGTCACGCATGCAAAAAGTCATAACACGCTGGTGAGGTCAAAGAACTGAACACGTGGCCAAAGGGGAGCTGGTGTAGAGAGGTGCAGGAGATTCTCTTCCTTTTGAGAATAAATACGCACTTTACGGTAGCATAAACTATATTTTAAAAAGAAACTGCCGATGAACGTGAACATTTGCCAATAAGAAATGTTTGTTACAAAGGACTAAATCAACAGAGAAATTATTTTAAAATCTAGTTACTTATTAAATTGCTATATCTTACATAATATGAATCGGCAAAAAATAAATCTGCCATACATACATTTAATACTCAAAGGGCAAAGATTTTAAGACCGATTCTTAAGGAATGAACTTTGACACACGACACTAAGTTCAAATAGGACCGCAAACAGAATCTCTTTCCAAACTTCTGCTTGAAAAAAAAGTGTGAAGTGCAGCACCGATGTTTTGGCATTTAAATGAATGTATTTGCCAAATAGATGGCATACAATTAGACATACTAAATACTTAAGGTGAAGGTTTTTTAATGAGCTGGGATAATCATCACACACTCGCAATGGTATAAAATTGGGCAACACATTAAACCAAATAAACACAGTATACTTCGCTTTGCACCTTTAAATAAACATAGCTTCGAATTTATTTCAGCTTAGAAATCATCATAAATGCACTCGTTAACTACTTTTAAGGTCCTAACCTAAACTACTCGTGCAAATGAATAAGGCATCAAAGCAGTGTTTTACAAGGTATAGACGATGTGAAATAAACTTGCCCAATTATGATTCTGGCAAAACATGCAGGCAGATAACGCACACAGACATTAAAACAGGCCTTAGAGTAAATCGCAGGCTCTTTGTTTCTTGTCAGGTGGTCCGTTAAATATTCCAGAAAGACTACAGCTAATGCATAATCTCTTAAGAAAGACCAAATTAAGCTTTAAGTGTATTTCCAACCGTGTAGGAGGTTTTTTGTTCAGAGAACGCCAAACGGTGCATACTTTTAAAGTTACTGCGGAAAAAACAACTTAAAAATATATATTTCAATTTAAACGTACAAAATATAATATGAAACACACATTTCTCCTCTTTATTAGGTTTCCCGTTTTAGTAGAACAACACGTTTGTATTACTTAGAACAACATTATTAATTCGTCAGTCACCAAAACTGAAAAGCTTTCTCCAAACAGAAAATAATCAAAAATTCACTAAAGCTAATGAGATTGTGTGTCTAGTCGCATAATAATGGCCTATATCATTTATTTTTGACAGGAACTAGGCATTTCATTGGCGAATGCATAATTTAGGCTATGCGACAAAGGCACTGTGCACATTATATAAAGCTCAATATCAGACTGACCAAATATAAATGTTCACAAACTTAAAATGAGGGAGAAATGCAGGCTCGGGGGATATTGCTGAAATTCAAATAACACAAAAATATCACTTGGCTGTTATCATGTTCACTAACATGTTTAGCCTACTTCAGTTGGAGGGCAGCCGTTTTATAGGCCCATGTTTCCCGTGAAAAGCGCTTTATTCGGGAATGCCTATGGTCACTCTGTAGTCATAATTGCCAGATTTTATTCATGGCGACTCTGATGAAAGGTCAGCACACATCAGCCATACAGCTGCATCACCGAGCCGGTCCGGAGAAGTTTGCAGATCTGCTCTTAGTTAGGCCTACAGTTACATTGTGTACAACCATATTCTGGTGTCGGTGTAATATGTGACCAAAGTACTTCCATCATCATATAGTAATGCAGAACGTACAACAGTGTTTAGCCTATTTCATCGGGAAGGATTTACACAGGTAAGGTCTAAATAGATCTGATTCTTTTAGTGTTTAGTTTTTAATACCATACTACATTGTCTAATACCCCCCCCCCCGTATTTTATAAAAATGTCTTTTTCCACCCTTTAGTACCAGTTCATTCATCCAAGGAGTTTTATTTACCATTTTCCCGGAACGGGAAATGTTTACATTTTAGGAGATTTCCATTCATTAGAAACCGATCTGTTTACTAAAGTGACAGTAACGTTCAGAATCGTAAACTATCGGTCCTGTATTCGTTTGTTTTTGCGTCAGCAGGGATTCAAGACCAGGCTCGCACTTCATCTCTATACAGTGCATTGACCGACGTCATCACACGGCCGAATTCTGCCCGATCGAACCTTAATCCTCTCCGCAACAGGAGCCTTAATGCCCGTCTCCTAATGTTGGCCCTACGCCACGCAAGAAACGCGGCGCCCTTTATTCTAGATTATTAGCACGCAACCAGACCAAATTAACGTCATTAAAGTCAAATTGGTAGGCCTATTTTACAAATCAGGCATGTTTAAACCGCATCGTACATTTTCTACAAGAAAATGTAAAGTTCAATCGATGGTCATGGCCGTCTATATAGCTCTGCGTGATCTTTAAACTTTATTATGCGACGTACTGGCACTTTAACAACAGCCAGTCGCAAGGCAAATAAACTGCATTATAAAGTAAACATTTTATATTACTGATACCATTCACAGAGATTATGTTAACGCGCTCTCAGAAAATACGGTCTACACTCACCTTCCCTTCTCATGCCGACTTTAAGGCACTTCTTCAGGCGACAGTACTGGCATTGGTTCCGATGGTGCTGATCGATCGGACAGTCTCGGTTACCCCGGCAGGTGTAACTTAGGTTCCGCCGCACCGAGCGCTTGAAAAAGCTCTTGCAGCCTTCGCAGGTAAACTGCCCGTAGTGTTTGCCACTCGATTTGTCCCCGCACACCATGCAGTCCACGTTAGGGATTTTGTCTCCGGATAGGGCATCATTACCTGCGGTGGAACCAGACGGTGTTCCCGGTGTCCCTCCAGAATCCTGACCGCAAATCTGGAGCTGGGACCCGGGATCTGCAGAAATGTTATCTTGCCACTGGTTTACTACCATTGCCATGCTACCATACAACACTTTGCCACAAATGCAGTGTTACTCCGTAGCGCGGGGAGATCCGTCCTGAAACGCCTTACCAAAAGAACTATATATAAATGAAATACGCTTCCGTTTTCTTCCAGATATGAAATCTTATTTTTGTGTGCGCGATAATATCAGTGATGATAACCGTTTCTGTAACGAGAAATCTGATGGTATTAGATCCTTCAGAATATTCGTGAAACCAACGTTCATATTACGTAAGCCAAAACGACTCCTGTACTTTCAGAAAGGCATCAGGCAAGCAGAAACACGCTCCTAAAAAGTTCCTAAGCGCTCGACCTTAGGGAGTCCCAGGCTCTCAGACAGCGATCGATACAGGAGGGCCCGTCCCACACGGGTAACAGTTCAATGAAAGAATTTTGGGTAAAAAAAAAAGAAATGTCCGAAATTCCTTGCACGAATTTTCCTTGTTGTGTCATGCAGTCTAACAGGTTTTCTGATTTGCAGATGTATTGAGGATCGTACTTTTAAACCTAACAGATTTTAACAACATGAACTTTCAGCATACTGACATGTCAAAAATAATAAGTATATCAAGGAATTTCAAAACGGCTGTCGAGGTTCGCAGTTACACCAAGAGCGGTGGCAGAAAGTTTTTAATTTTTTTTTGTCTGGCTACACCATGTGAGGAAATCTTTAAACCACCACTAGAAAATCGTAAATATGCGTCTTTGCGAATTATACATTTCCAAGTCCGTAATAAGAGTGGTTCAGATGTGAAAACTGAAAGTCAGTCCCATTTCATCCGTAGGCTGTAGGTTCCATCTCCGAGAAACACTGGGCAGGATCTGCTGAAAGTGACACTGAACAGCCGTGCATGCGCCCAGCTCCGAGGGCGCGCTCCTAATTAGGACATGACTGCCATATAAGGGAAAGAAGTCCGTTCCATACGCAAGATGGAAATTATAGGACGTTCCCAATTGGCCGCAGCAAAACAAAGTGGCAACGCCGTTGTCCAATTGGACAGATCGCTGCAGTTGTTTTCTCCTGATTGATCTAGGAAATATTTTGTAGTAAAGTGTGGGGCCAGTGCTGCACTGGGTAGATTGAAACCATATTCGTTTTACAGTGTAATTACGTCATTTTAATCAATTTATATAATCAGCACAGGGTACTTGAAAAAAAATACATATATGGCATAATTAATTTACTGAAAGTTTGCTCACAAACTGATACGTATTTGCGTCGAATTTATATGTCAATGTATACTTAGAAATTCAAGAATTTGGATAAGTCTCCGCTATTAGAGGCATAATTGCGTTCTATTTACAAGATATACGGGTATCTATTTGACTCACCTGTTGTAAGACAAGGCTGCAAAAGGTGCAAGCATGACTTCCAAGATGAACAAGAAAGTGGTCACCTTTAACCCACCTTTCAACGTGTTTCTGTTTGTTCACTTGTTACCAGTTTGTTTCACAAAAGGTTACACACCAGTAATTACTAACGTTCTGTTAACCTTACTTTCAAGTGTCATAAAAGTGTTGTTTTTTTTAACACGAAAAAACCCAGTATGTAAGCCTCGAAATGATTCCAATGAACTTTAAAATCTATTCAGACTATTACAGATAAAACATACAAGCAATAAATATGCTGTAGGCAAGTAAACTTTGTTTTGATGCGACAACAGATGTACGCTAATATTAATATCTACGTTTACGCAGATTTATTTGCCGAATATCTTGAGTACTAGGGAAGAATCAATTTGTTTTGTTGTTCTCCAAAGAAGAATAAATGTACTCGTAATTAAACTACGGTTGTTGCATGAGCAGTTTAAAGATTAAAGAATAACCTTTTACTAAGGTGTTTTACTAATGTTCTGCACAACTTTTGAAAATGTTTTATATTGTCATAATATGCCAAACAGATCATTTACTTTTGTAATATCCGTAGAGAAACAGTTGAAATGTGACTTGTTAAGACAGAATAGCGGTTGGGAGAGAGTGAGAATTTCAAAAGTTGTGCAGAACATTAGTAAAACACCTTAGTAAAAGGTTATTCTGGTGTTATAATATCTTTTTCCAGTCAAAATGTTAAAACCTAACAAAATGTCTGCTGATTGACTTTCCAGGATGTTGCCCATCTGCTGCAGCAGTGAGTACCCACTGAAACTCAAATAGTCCTTACACGGCGGTGAATGGAGATTCCATTACCCTGTTAAAACATTTAGGGTCGATCGCTTATTTATTCATCTTAAATAGTCATTATGTCCACTGCGTAAGGTTAATATGGGGATGTTTTGTTATATAATCGCATAACTAAAGTATAGTTTTGTTGTTTCGTGATGGTCACGCATGATGTGTTTTTTCTTTTTTTTTTTAGGTTTTGGCAGGTATTTTTCAAGATTGCAGGCAAAACTACCTGAATAGACTCATAGGTCAAAAGAGAATAAATTCAGTTGCATTTAACTGTCTTTCGTATTTATCATCAAATGGTGTGTAAAGGTGAAATGTTAATTTAGTTTGAAATGCACAACCGTCCATAAAATAATGAAAACTATGAAGATAAACCGAAAATAGGAGACATCACGCCAAACTTTTTTCGCATGGCAATAAAATTACTCATGATGTATGGTTTGCCTCAAGTGCTACTGGGGAGAAAATTAGCTTTTTTCCTGTGCTTAATTGTTGACACATGTAACCATATCTGCTTCCCCAGCCTTATTTGAATTGTGCCATTGGCTTAGCGAAGACCAGAATTCTTTGTTGATGGATATAGGAATGGAAAACAAATGTATATAGGAATGTCAACCTGATGTCTAAAATATATGTTCTGGGCCACATCTACCCATGAGTAGGCATTAATGTCTCATACAGGTCCCAATAGTTCCGTGACATCTTGCAACAACAGTTTAATATTATTAACTAAGCAATGTAATACACGGACAATGATTCTGTCAGATAAAACAGGACGACTTCAAAAGAGGCGATGTCCGCTAGGTCCTTAATCATTCTCAATGTAATACTTTTGTTTCATGAATAAATGAAAACTCCAACTGTATTCAACACAATTTACAAAGACAACAAGGTAAAATAACGTGACGGAGTATAGCTCCTCACATCACACTGCAAAATCTTCATGGAACAGGATGCAGGACAGAGAAAGCCTCTAACCTGAGCGCTGCATGCCTGTCAGAACCAGGCTGTTGTCTGTAATTCGCAGTTGTCTCTGCAGCCAGATCATATTTAGCATGTTTACTTTCAGGCTGTGATAGTGTCCTCAGCTGTTTATAAAAAAGTCATTGGAAGTAAGGGATCTCTGCATCTGTCTTCCCTTATTAAAGATTCTTTAACAGGGCTTGCATGTTAGTATTATATGCGTTGAAAGACAAATGATTGCGTTACCGTTTTTCAGGACGTAACAATGAATTATATCATCGATCTTTTTAGAGTTTTATGCATTAAATTATCCTTTTCACAATTCTCTTTCTTTATTGAACCTTTTGTTTTGAGAATACTACTATGATCCAACCATCTTATTACAGACAGATCACAGAAACAACCCACTAGTGAATTTATTTGGATTTAAAATGTACAGTAATCGCACCTGCATGTTAATCAAGGGGTGTTTGAGACTGTATTAGTTCTATGCTAAATCTCTTTACCTATTATTACGGATTTTTGTCTAAAAATGACAGCACTAGTCTAACTCTATGAAGGAGTGTACTTAAAACTTGCAGCTGGCAACAAACACTGGCATGGCGAATGTGGTTAGCATTAGGCTAAGAGTATACAGTAGTTTAGCCAGCATCAGAGATATACAGGTTGCATGAGAGTGCAAGAAGTATCAGAAGTACAAAAATTACACAGTACCTTTGTGAGACATATACCTTAAAGAGTATAAAAATTAAATAGCGTGAAGCAAGGCACCGTTCTGCTGATGCTCTCACCTGGAGCATGTAAAACAGGCAGATTAGCAAATTAACGATGATAGACGGCATGCCCCTTTACAGAGGTCCGAAGCAGCTGGTGGAATAAGCTTTAAAAAGGTTGGTGGGGCAAACACAGCTGCATGCCGTGGCTCAGATGGGCTGGGGCCGTTAGTTCGCTCTATAATTTATGGAGGTTGTTTTATTGTGGGAGTCACATCGGCGCGCTCCTTCTCTGAACGCCGAAATGCAGCTTACTTCGGAGGGTCACTCAAACAGCCGCATTTTGAAAACACGCCGAAACAAACTTCATCGTGCCGTTTCTCACCGGGGATCCAGTTCTGACGTTCAGGTCAAGAGCTCCCGCATGAACGAGGGGGGGGGGTTGACTTTTAGCGAGTCTTGCCTTGAAAAGTTAAGCACCCACTTCTCCGTGGGAAGCTTTAGATTCAAAACACTCCATCTTCTAACTTGTTATCCAGGTTAGGGTTATGGGGGGGGTCTGGAACCCACCCTGGGAAGCAATGGACACAAGTCAGTCCACCACAGGGCACATATAGGCACAGCCTCTATCATGTGATATGACCAATTTAGACTCATAAGGTAAAACTAGGTCTAACTGCATGTCTTTGGACATGCAGTTAGATCCTGTAGGAATCCTGTAGGAAGCAAATGCAATATGAAAAAAACCAGTATGAGCTGGGATTGAAACTTCCAACCCAGGAAGGGTGGCACAGCAGCACAATCAACAGTCAGCAGACCACACTAGGACAACTGACCTTAGGAAGAAGTCATACATAAAGTATTTTATATATGTTTTTTTGTTAACTGCATGTGTGAGTAAGTAAGTATATTTATAGTGTATATGAACTGTAATTGTATGTATACACAAACTAGATTTGTGTGTAGTGATGAGTACATTATATATTTGGTGAAGATGAAAACTATATATTTATTGTAAAATATAATGGGGTCATTTGAACAAAGTTAACTTTGTTTACATTCATATTCTCAGAAAAATATACAGAAAAGCAGAATGAAAATACAGAAAAAAACATAAAAACAATTGAATACAAAAAGTTTAGGGCAGTTTAGCCACAACATGCATTTGCATCTGTATGTTAACGTAAAAAATGTGTTGATTATTAGTTTGCTGAACTAATTAGTTAGCTAATGATGTGCCGTTAATAACCTATACGCTTCCTAGGTTGATCTAATAGCTAATTAAATAAAGTTTAGCTTCCTGAGATGCGCCAATGGATCAGGGGTTTCACGTGTCAGCTCAGAAGAAGTCAGCTTTCTAGTAGATTAATACTATCTGCAGCTATTGAGATGAGTGACAGCAAATCAGAGTAAGTGACCTCTAGTTCTGGACCTTCATCAAGACTAATGGTTGATGAACCACAAGAAACTTTCCAACATGAAGTAAGTTCAAGAAACCCAACAACTTACTTTAACTGCTCAGGAGCTGAAACTAAAACCATCTACGCAGTAATCTGCTTATGGCAGCACAATAGGCCTTCAGTCTTTAACCTTGCAATATTTCAGCTTTTATTTGGATTGGCCTATATGGATTATGGACGGCTTGTGTTTCTATTGGATGGGTATAGTTGTCTTTGACTGGCCCTCATACTCCATCATAATACTTCATAATGTCACCATTTCATACTGCTTTTGTACGTGTGCTATTTCCTACAGCCAATTGGGGTTAATTAGGAGGTTAAACATTGCAGAGTTTGGCATCTTAAAGCAAGATTTATCTGTTCCTTCACTGACCCTGCTGAGCTAGTTTCTCTAAGTCCCGGACCCTCTGGCTTTATTTAGTTGTTTGTGAACTTGAGATCCATTTTTCATTCTTGTTCTCAGCAGCGTTGATCTTATTTTACAGTTATTGACAGAATTAGATATTACCCTAGCATAGACCTCAGTTATTTTGAAAAGAAGAGTGAACAAGTGGAAATGTAACAGCAGAATGTGCTTTACATTACTTGAAGTCAACTTAAAATGTTTATCTTATTTTACACTCTTCATCACATGCATTTGTCACTTGGTCATTCCGTAAATCAGTATGACCGCGACATTAGAGTGAATCATGCACATACACAAAACGGTTCATCGCAGTGAACTGGATAAATGACAAGAAGCAATAGAAAACAAAGAAATATGGAATAAGACAAGACTATGGTTGAGGACACAGGATAATAGGTTCCTTTAGCTGAACAAGTAAAGCACTGTGCTAACAACACAAAAGTTATGGATTCAAATCCGGTGAGATTTTGTAATTGTAACTCTTCTTTCTACGGCAAGTTGCTCTTCATGAAGGAGTCAATTAAATGTGAATGATAAAATTCGATAGAATGATTTAAGTTCTCGGAAACATTTAATGGGTAAGTCAGTAGAGTTATGCATGGGCCTTGTCCTTAAAAGATTATGGAGGTAAGAAACCTGGATAATCTGACATGTCATAACCTGAAGCTGTAGGCGTGTTTGACCTTTGCACCTAGGCTTCACAACTAGGAACAGAAAAATACACGGTGGATTGTTTCTAACCCGGAGCCTTTGTTCCGAGATTCCAGGCCTTGCCATTCGCCAGAAGATCCCCCTTTGCAGAAATCTGCACGAAGGGCGTGAACATGAGAAAGCACTTTGTACACATTGTGAGGAGACAGCGACTTCCATTGAAGTACATATCAATTTGTTCCTCGTGACCTAAATATCTGACGGTCTTACTAGTGAGAGAAAGAACCTGCAAGTTACAAGCTACCAACTAAAGGTCACTGTGCCCTTCAGCATTCATTTTTGTTCTTGTGTGCTTTGACATTGGCAACATGATTTAAACATGATTTGAATCTGCATAAAAAAGACATACAGAAGTGTTTAAATTTGATGTGGGGAAGGGGGCTGTTTCATATATCATTGGTAAGGGTGGTTGGAGCAGGTACTGTAACAGCCAGACTGAATCAAACCCCACAATAGGCTCTGATGTCATTGACTTGAAGAGAACTGCTTCTCTAGAAGTTACTGTAAGTAAATTTTCCACGATCAAATCCCCCTCACTCAACTCTAAGCATAAGTGTTGATTTCATGGTTTGTTTTTTTTTGTATGCACAGCAATTTTCAGTTCATAAATTGTTGACTATATAAATACTCAAAAACAGTATTAGGTGATAGTTTACATTATGGTACACAGGAACACAACATTTCATTTCTGAGAATTCATTACAATGTGAAATAATCTCTAAATGTAAAATTTTATTAGAATTAGGAGGTTCATTTTTATACCTAACTGTCAAAAATGCATGTAAAAACAAAAATTGCAAAAAAGCAATTTTATTTGTATAGACATAAATTGAATATTGGATAACATCCATTTTAAATGTAGAGAAACAGTTTCCAATTTCTTTGATAGCGGGGCAATTACTTAACAATTATTTTCATTCTGACTTCACGCACATGATAAATGTCTTGTTGGACGAGACTCTGGGCTTGATATAACTCTGCAATGGATAAGCACTAAAATAAAATGGAGAGAACGATAAATGTCACCCTAAATAAGCTGGGATGAAAAAAAAAAAAAAAAGAAGATTATTTATACAGCTTTAACAATTATGAAGCACGGAGACTGTGATCGGTGTAACAAAGCAGTAAACCGTACTAAGTTATTCAGCCCCTTCATGTTAATGCAGAGTATCCTGTCAGTCAAACCCCAAACGCGTGTCATGTGATGCGGCAGTAAATCATCTCATGGTTCGCGTGACTCCTTGCTAATGCTCGTTGGCCGGCCACCACAGGTGCAGACTGCCGGCCACCACAGGTGCAGACTGCCGGCCACCACAGGTGCAGACTGCCGGCCACCACAGGTGCAGACTGCCATGCCCTGCCTGGTAACTCCTGGCTAAGCATGAGCGCCTGCAGACCCAGAAAGACATACTTCATAGCTGTACTTATTACTCGCCGAATACAGCAGCTTCCCGGTAGACTAACTTTATAAACCGACAGCAAGTGCCCCCATTATACATAAGGACAACAGGCAAACAGCCAGAAATGGAACAGGAATAACATAGCAGTTTTACTTGCTCCATCATAACATAAATAATTATTTTCATTTTCTGGCTCCTTAATGCCAACTGAATTATTTCATTACTTTTAAGCGTGCAAATTGCTGGCATCGCATTGGAATGTTCAGACACCTTTTTTCTAATTGCACTTCAGACAGTGACAATGGACGGATGGCATCAGTGAGTGGGTGATCAACATAATCATTATTGCAGTGTGTCTGGGAAACTAGTACTTGTAATTGACCCCAATGCCTTTTTACCTCACTGTCAAAGCAATCAGATTCTGGCCGAGTGGTAAATTACCGGCTACCGCTGGAGGGTTTGGTCCATTAGAAGCTTTCGGGGAAGCTGCTTTATTTGCTTCACACTCAGTGCTAAAATCTGCTTTCCTGCTGAAACCTCACTCACAGAAGTAAGAGGGAAAAAATCCCAGCAGTTAAAATCTCAGACGGTGGTCTATAACGCATTCTCCCTCCTTCTCAGTCCCAATAAAACTTGTGACCACCGGTTGACCTTTCGCGTTCCCGCTCTATTCTCTCCCATACCAGGGGGACCTACCGGTGACCAATCCAAGGCAGCAGCTGTAT
>JABFEB020000132.1:16058217-16085131 GCA_019775895.2 Stomatorhinus ivindoensis
AACCTCATTAGTCAGAACCGCACCCGGGTAGCACATAACTCACAGAGAGTGGGCTGGGTGTTAACCTAGGAGTTCTGGGCCCAACACTCGCCGATCAATGGCTTGTTAGGTCCTCTCGGGCTTCCCTCGTTTCGACCTCGGAGCATAAACGAAAAGGGAAAGATCTGATACTGTAAAAAGAGTAGAAAAGAGCTCCATTCAGGCTGTGTCTGGGCCGCCAAGACATGGGACTGATTGTAAAAGAGAAAGAGGCCATTTCTCTTTGGTTCAGTACGTGACCTTTTGGTTTCTCTCTGTAACCGTCTTGTTCTCCCTGCCAAGACTGAGTAGCGTCACCCTCACTGGAACATCTGAGGGGAGCAGTACTATAGGGCCTCAGTAGAACGAAATTAAAACCCTTCCATCGACCACCATGACGAAACGCTGCGTACAGCCCTTACCATTTCTTCAATAGATACCACAGCAGACGAGGACCTCTTTCAAAATAAAAACAAGAAGCAATTATTTAGTAGCAAAACATGAGGACTACGTTCTAAAAATCCATATTTATGAATTATGCCAGACTTTATTACACAATTTAGGTTAGTTATTCCACATATTAAAATTAAACTGCATCACTAGTCGAGAAGAAATTATAAGCGATCGTAAAACTTTTATATGGGATATATATCACAGTCAAGATCCAGAACAGTATTTTGGGGCTGCGAGTAATTTGGATTAAATGGGGATGCTGCTTCCACTTTATTTAACGTATCAGTTTAAAGCACATGGCTTTAAATGGCTTGAAACACATGCTAGCTAATGATTTATCACTTATGTTAGAAACAGAAAACAGATCACTGGAGTCTGGGGTCTGTTTGCTCCTTGCCGGCATTCCTGATCCGCGAAGGAGGAATCCTGAAAGTGATTGATCCCGCCATATGTGAGATCCTCCACACCGGACTCTGAGTCCTTCAGCACGGAGCACCAGGCAGCTCTGCAGGCACACTATAGAGATTCTCCTTCCAGATGATTCTGCCAAAATGGGCTCATGAAGAAACAGAATCTACGATGAGAAGCAGTCTTTTGTCGTGACTTTCTTCCCTTGTTTGACGTCATGGTGACAGAGGTCCACAGACCATAATAATATTTATCAATTAATACCAACATGCGGGGCCTTAGAAGCCATGGGAAATGTGTCCCCCTACAACATATCATTTGGATTCATTCACTCCCCTCCAGTAAGCACACCTTTGTATTTAAATGGTTCAGCTGTATCCCCCCCCCCCCAATATCAAACTGTCTCCCACGCCGTTGCCGGCACGTCTGATGCCTTGAATATAACGTTTAACGTTAATGAGTATAATGTTCATGGTGCGTGTCAGGAGATATGCCTTAAAAGTAGAGCAACTGAGGGAGACACACTTGCAAACACACGTGCAAATACACGTGCACGGACACACAAGCAAGCACCTACCCCCCCCCCCCCCAAAACCACACACACGGAGACCGCCACCCTCCCCCAGCCCTGTAACCCCATCTGTCGGCATGCGGCTCGAAATTCTTCAATCGCCCTGACATTTGACCCCTGACCTTTTTGGCAGCATAGAGAAGAGAAGATGAAGTGTCTGGGCCTCTTTTTCTCAACACAAAAAATCTCCTGTTCCTATACCACCACCCCCCCACCATGCACAGAAAAACTTGCACACACGCCTGTAGCTAACTTATGCTTCAGATGTCTCTAAACCAGAAGCTAGGTAATTCCTATTGGACCACAGTTACCTCTTCATATATTGGTACTAGACCATAATATAAAGGCAATGCTTAGAGCAGGCTACTTTAATTCTCAACTCACTGCCTAGAGAAAAGGACAAATTATTATTATTTTTTTTAAAGCTGGTCACTAGCATTTGTGAATTGTGTGTGTGCGATGGCCTAACAATGATTCCAGTGTTACTGATGCTTGGAGACAGATCTGAGTTCAAGTCTACTTCAGTCTGTAACAAACAGCAATATGTCCACTGAACATGTTTCAAGTTACACCTAAAAACTCTCAAAATGCTCGAAGTGTTATGTGGGCTTTCTGAGGTTCTCATGTGACCTGCATTAGTTCTGGGTGTCTATCTGAAGTCATGCTATTGACCCAAACACACCATCAATTCTAAAAGTAAAAGGCTTAATTGTCCTTAATTGTTAAGTGTTTTGACCATCAACAGCAGCAGATTGATTGACTTTGTATAGCTTGACATTAAAGGCTAACGTTAAATCTCTTTAAAACGTTTTATTTCTAAATGTGAAAATATTAAACATGAAATTACAGTGCGGCATAAAACCATTAAATAGGCATCTTTTTCGGTGGCCATTATGTGGTTCATTGTAGATTGTGGATAGTTAAAAATAACCCAGACTCTTTGAGTTCTTTAAATGTCTTTATTGTGCCTCATAAAGAAAACTTACCATTTTGTTTGGATAGTTAAAGTTAATTGATTTAAAATTTAAGTAAATTTGCCCAGTTAGGTCAAAAATTGGTTCAGCCAACCGATTGGCTCATAGCTGCTCGATACTCTTCTGTGGGAGATACCGGACATCCAAGGAATGAAAGGTTTACACATCTGTCTCAAGCCTGAGGGCCAGTCAGACATATTCTCCCACTGGAGTCCCACCCGCGAGAGGGTTTATGAAGCCATCCATCACCTCTGAATAGCCCAGCGGTCAGAATCAGCCGCCCCGGGCGTCTCTGAATGGAAGAAGGATGGGCAGTCAACTAGAGTGGGCAGGCCTTGTTGCTAGTGCTGTGATCTTTCACTCTAGCCTCTGAGTAGTCACCAGGGAAAGTGATTACCCCCCCCTCCTCCTTTGTGCAAGCAATAATATATTTCTCCTTGACACCACAAGCATCTATTGTCTTCCCTCCCTAATTGAAAGCAAAAACAGATTCTGTTCTCCCACCCTCAGTAAATACCCGCTTGCTTTTGCCATGCACATTGCCGTGTTGTCTCTCCCTTATGCAATCGCCTCTTTCCATAGCATGTGGTGGTGTTGCTCAACCAGTAGGACAATGTGCTAACAGTGCACATGTCTTGGTTCAAATCCCAGGGAACGCACGTAAATTGTAACCTTCCCCTCAACCAGCAGTCACGTTGCTAAAAGGTGTAGATGGCATTATAGTTGCTTGCTAAATGCTGCAAGAAGCAAACAATAAAAAAAAAAACATCTTTGAAGGTGTATACATTTTGTATTAACATTAATGTTCTTGAAAACTGTGGTAACGCTTTTGAGAATTTAATGTGTATTGTCAAGGTTTTTATTTTATTTTTTTTAATCCAACACCATCGCTACCCCCATTCCCGCACCCTAACTGTCTTGGCCTTTCTGTTTTCTCCTATAATACTCTTTTTGACACCCTCATTCAGTGGCGCGACCAGGGTGATTCTAGGGTTTAACCTGCAGGGGGGATCAGTCCCCCGTTGGGCTGCCACTTTCAAGCTGAAGAAATATGGGGGGGTAGTTATTGGCCCCCAAAATAAGGTCTAGAATCGCCAATGCTTGGAACCCAGTTTGTTGGACCGGGTTATTGTGACAATGTCCACTCACCATTACCCAAAATCATGCATTGGTATGCATTAGGTCTGAAATCAAATTTTAACCCATCAACAAACCCATCAATCCATCAAATGCCACAAAGTATTACTCTAAATCTTGCTAAGAGTAATTAATATTTGTGATTAAGACAATAAGGTTGTTAACCACTTACTTAAAGTTTATGGCCAGTCAGTGCGCTGATGCATTGACGAAGGTAGAGGAATGATCCTCAAAACTCAGGGACACGCCGTAACCTGGAGACCACTTGGAGTCACAGGAAGACTGGTCTCACATTTGGAAGTTCCAGCTTGTCGTGCTGTGGGTTTCCATAGCTTTTAAGGCATTAAAGCGACGTAAAATCTAATATAGAATCCACAAGTTAAATACTTCAAGTTGAGGCTGGACTGGTTGGGTTTGTAAGGAGAAAACCAGAAACAGAATCCGTTAAAAAAAACATGGTCGGGGGAGAGAGGGAGGATGATTGCTGCCCCCCCACAGAGTCTCAGCCCACTAGTTCCTCTTCCTCTGACAGCCCCCCCTCCATCCCTTTCACCACAATAGGAGACCCAACACAATGTGCCAAGCTATGTTATTTGAAGCACTAAGTCCCCGACCCTCCTCACTGCCTTGGCACAATGACACCCTGCAGAGACGCCCCCTTCATTTCACCTTCTTAATGACAGTTCTCATCCTCTCCCTTCGATTCGGGGCGGAGCCCTGCCTTCCCACCACCTTTCCCCAGCTCCTCCATCTCCACCCCCTGTTTGGCTTCCCCACCCCCAGCCATCTTCCAAAACCACAGCTAATATTCCTGGAGTCATGGACCCTCAATACAGTAAATGCCACAGTTCGTTATTAGTACAGACGCTCCCCGGGACGCGATGGTCCATGTTATGATATTTCAGCTTTATGAGGGGTAAATATTTTTCACTTTCAGTACATTATTCAATAAGTTACATGGGATGTTCAACATTTTATTATAAAATAGGTTTTGCTAATGATTTTGCCCAACTGCAGGATAATGTAAGTGTTCTACGCATGTTTAAGGTGGGCTAGGCTAGGCTGTGACGTTTGATAAGTTAGGTGTACTGTATTAAAATGCATTTTTGCCTTAAGATATTTCCACCCTATGATTGGTGTATCGGAATGTGTCTCTATTGTAACCAGGGGACAGGCTGTAGTTCTGACATCCTTAAAGCAGGCCCAGTTATGTTCAATCAGTTGAAAAACTTAGTAAATTAAACACAATTCATTACACCCATTTTCTTTTGTTTTTCTCCCCGTGACCTCCTAGCCCAAACACAGAACGGATCTCAGGCAATGGCAAACGGATCTTCTTATGGCAAACAAACTTAAGCTCCTTAAGAGCCTTAAGTGCTCAGACAGAACTAAACATAAGGAAAGTTTTGTTTTCTCACATTCATTATTTCCACAACGGGTCTTCCCACAATCACATACAATGCAAACATCTTCATTATGCACATGAGCTACAAATTTGTTAGGGTGCTCAATGAATCCAAAGGAGTTTTCGAATTGTAAAACTGATTGTAAAATGAGTGTAAATAAAATACTTCAGTTAATCACTTAAGTAGGAACCATAGCTGAAAACTAGTGTTTTGGCTAAGGGGCATATTTACAGAAAATGTTATCAGTGTCCCTGTAAAATAATCCAATAGCCAACCAAACATATCTGTTTCCATAGACTTTGCTGCCTTTTGCACAAATAGGGAGACAAAATTTCTCCCTGCAGTTTGGTAATGTTGCATCCAAACATACGGCTACATTGTGGTCACTATGGGAAAATCCATTGCTTCTGTGCGCTTTGTCAAGCCTTCAGCTCTGGTTTGGTCTTTACCAAGATCAGTCTCCTCCTGATGTTCACAGGCCTCTCCTTGACCATATATAACAGTCATCCATCCTTTCCCTCATTTTTTTAAGTATGAAGAGCTAGCGTAAGCAGAAGGAAGGAATGAACCCCTAAGCAGCACCACCGCCGGTCCGCGGCCGGGGAGAAGCTGGTGTACAGCCGAGCTGAAGCCCTCTCCAGCAGCCTCGGCGCGTCCTGTCCCCGGGTCCCACCCTGGGGGTCGAGGGGATTTTACGGTTGACCTTCTTCTTATGCTTTTGTGAGTTCCTTCAGCCCTCATTCATTCTCTTGACCTACATGGCCGCCGAAGAGCAGTTCACATACACCACCCCACTCCGTGACATCTGGCTGCTCCATAACACAGTCAATCTTCTTTATGGTCTGCGTTTTTATTGCTATTTTTCAAAACAAAAAATACTGCAGCTTCACTGAATGTAAGCTTCTTCGTGACAGGAGTTTGCGCAGCCTTACAAATCAGAAGAAACCTTAACACCAACCAGTACATTAGAAATCTCCAATTGCATTTCTCACCTGTTACAAGACAAATTAATTGATATCAGCTTTCATGAGAGCCATGGATTCTTCACAGATGTTTGACGGTAACTCTAACAGAAATACATATATAGTCTGAAACTGCAATCTGTATTACAGATTGAATTTCACCACTATTTTTGCATTGCGTACAAATGCTTTGTCTTTGATTAAAAAGCTCTAATATCTGTCATAGACATTTCAACATTCAAAATTTTTATTCCGAAAGTAAAGATTAAGATGTAATGAAACGTTAGGTTTAACTAAGCTACCATTTGTATCACACCTCCGCTGTATCACACCTCCGTTTTTAAAGATCAAAATAACCATAATGTTCTATATCTGAACATGTTTCCATTCATGTGCTAAGATTTACTTTTGTGAACACTAAACCCTTGTAAATCACGTGTGTCATCAAACATGTGATTCCTACAGCACTTTATACGACATGAAAGGGTCAGCTACTTTGTGTTTAGTGTGCGTGTGTATTCCTTACTTTGACCTGGGGGAGAAGACAGGCTGGAATGTTCTGTGAAAAACACCAGCTTAAGAGCTTCTGCCAGTCACATGAGATATATCTCCAACAAGCAGATTTGAGGTGTTTTCTGGTCAAATGGACCCAAGCAAATAACCACGTAGATGTCTGTTTGTGCGTTTGAGAGACGGATGCAGGGTGTCAGAGTACAGGAAGCGGGTTCAGAGAGGGGCTGCTCTGTTTTGTAAATACAAATACAATCGCGGCCCCAGAGTAAAGGGAGGGAAGGGAAGGCAGATGCCACGTTGCAAGGGTAACATCAAAACACTATAAGAGTAAAATGAGGACAATTTAGGGAGCCTTTTGTGCCATTTAGAAAAGAAAAGAAAAAAAAACAAGTATAGAAATCAAAGTGTTCAATTTGCTGCAAAATTACTCACCAATTACCATTTCCTTCTCTGTTTGGCCTACCGGAAGTGGACAGAGCAAAAGAGATTTATTTATTTTTTTAATTTCTAGTCCTTGGTTCATCACAGACACAATAAGCTGCAGTAACAACTGTATTCTACCCAAATAAGGCAAAAGAAATGTGATATACTTGTGTTATATTATCCAAATGGAAGCACTTACCCTGACATTTGCTCTGGCTTAAGAGCATAATGTTAATGGATAATAATTATTCAAGGCACTCATAAAATGAACCCTGAGCCTCCTCTCTTTATGGGTTAAAAATGGAGATCTAAGTTTAGAGAGAGGTAGCGGAGCGGGGGTCATTTTGAACAAAGGCCATAAAAAACAGGTCACATGGCTTGATGTCAGAAGTCCTTCAGCCATCATTGTGGAGACGAGAAGCGGCACTTAGAAAATCAAAAGACCTGTTTGAGAGCACAAGCTAAAATATATCAAACCACCTGACGCCTGAATGTTAATGTGTTTTGTTATTTTTGAAGTGTAGCGCTGTTTTGCTTTCTTTGTGTTTGGATCCTTCAGATCTTCCCACTTGGCCTCCTTACTTTAGTCTAGATAGGTTGGGGGGGGGCAATAATTCCTAGTTGTGTGAGATAATGCTGGATTTGAACAGCAGGCATTGTAATATTGCTTGCACTGGAAAAAAAAATTGAAAAAAAAAGAATCAGCGTTCTTGAGGATCTTTTCAAGGCCTTGCTTGTACAACGGTTGAAGCAAAACACCCGGAGTTCGGCCGTCAACAAGCAAGGTGCAGCTGATTGGAGCTCTGGGGGATGGGGGGCGGGGGGTGATAGATGCACAGGGCTTACCTGTGGAGCATCTGTGCACAGATGCCCATTTGGCCGGTCTCTGGCATCAGGGAATGCGTGACCTTCCAGCTTGGGGGGTCACGGCTGCCTCTGCTCCAGAGGGTCCACATTTGTCCACCGACGGTGTGCAAAGGAAACCAGGGCGACCAGATGTGGCCCAAGTGCACGGCTGAGAAAAGATTTATAGGAGTAAAATCTAGTGCTACTATGTTATTATCTGCCCAAGTTCCACTCCAGCTTAACCAGAAGCTAGTTTCTCTGGTGTCAGCTTTCACACACTTATAGATCGTTTGGTCATGAGCCTGGATGCTCCAATTATTCCTTAATTCCATATTCACAGTCGTGGAGATATTGACTGGTAACCATTTCGGTCGAGGATACTAGTGAGGCCAATGTGCAAAGATTTTCCTGAACTGTGTCAGGCTGAGCAGGAGTGATTTCGTGCCTCTTCTTGTAAAGTAAACGTGAGTGACGGATGACAGGGGGCCCTGGGGGGAGTTTCAACCCATCAGCTTGTGACCTTACGGCGGGAACGCATACGGCGGCTGGGCCGCGAACTCTGCCGTTCTCCATCGCGAAACGTCATTCCCCATATCGACTTTTCTCATCTCCTCCGTCCGTACTTGTCGGCATACCAGTCTTGTCTAACACCAGCCACTTCTCCCAAGCCACACTCCAATTATGAAAGCGTAAATCCATGGGAAATACGTGCATTTATTATGGACTTTCACAAGGTAACGGTACGAATCTGCCATATGAACTATTTAGGCTCACGGTGGGGGGGGGGGGTGGTTACTCCAGTTCATTTCAGTATACTTTTGGACTGTGGAGGAAAGCAGAGAACCCAGATGAAACCCCACAATGACACGGGGAGAGCATGCAATCTCCACACGCAGAGAGCTGGGGTGGAACCTCCAGAGCTGTGAGGTGACCATGTGACACAGAGGGCCACCGTGCTATCCCCCTACAGCTAGGTTCCAATGGCAAACTAGATCTTCCACTTTATTGTCTGTTTTTTTTAGCCCTCAACAAAGTGCCACAACTATAATGCCTCTCATTAATATTTAACTAGCCAGTGCTGAATGGCTTCATTCTAGTGTTAGTGGAAATGGCAGCAGTAAAGATTGATAGAAGCCATGTGCTGGAGTCACAGCTAATCGCTGGATCCACAAATGCTGCAATGTGTGCATGTGTATCACTACAGATACAAAAGTAGGGCTCAAAAGACAGAGATACAAAAGCAGGACTCACAATAATGAACTGAACACATAAAAATGTCATAATGCCATAAAATGAAAGTATTCATTTGAACTTTACATTGAACATTAGCATGATTTTATTGCGAACAGTGCCAAACTGATTTAATTAAATCAAACACATTTTTATGGCCATCCTGAAAAAATAAACATTTGACCTTACTTAGAGCTCCACCAGATAAATCATGTGATGTTAACTTTTCACACCTGCATGCATTTTCCCCCAAATCCCCACTGATCCTTTCCTGCATTAAATCCTCCGACTCCTGAGTGTTACTAAAGCACATGCACATTTCCCTTCTCCGTGTCTCATTATTTCCATGCCGATCATTTTATCTACGCCAGTGTTTCCCAACCCGGTCCACAGGGACCCCCAGCCGGTCCGTGTTTTTGCTCCCACCCAGCTCCAGGCAAAAACATCGACGGACTGCGGGTCCACGAGGTCCGGATTGGAAAACACTGATCTAGACATTTTGCAGAGTTTCTGGATGAAGACGCAATACGAAAATTACTCTCCCGAATAATGAAATTATATATCAGACGCCAGTAAAACACAAACCAGATAAGACAAAACAAAAACTGCAGCAAGCATCAGATGAGAGTTTGTTTTTGAAGCAAATTCTCCCAAACTGCCCCAGCTGATATCGAATACGCAACCTGAACTTCAGGGACTCACGGACGGTCCGTGTTTTTGCTCCCTCCCAGCTCCCTGCCAGACAGTGCACATTTTTGCTCCCTACTGGGATCGGGGAGGGAGCAAAAACACGGACCGTCCGTGGGTCCCCGAGGACACGGCGCTATTCCGCTGGGATCCATTCGGAGTGACAGGGCCAGGCATGGAACAGACGTGTCTTTGCAGACCCCAACGGAGAAGCCAGCTGAGCTGCACAGCCCCTCCCTGGCACGCTGGTATAAATCACCCAGAATGCCAAACTCGCAGGCCACTCGCGGGAACACTCCGATGCCCTGCGTCCCAGCCTTCTCCAGCAAGGCTATTCCCAACATTCGCGACGCTCTGACGCAAGACAGCAATCCTTCCCACTGGAGATGCTTGCAGACTGGGTCACAGGGGCACTGCAGAAACCCCATGGAAAGATCCCCAGCAAAACATCAATCAGTGCAGGTCAAAGAAAATGATGCATTCGGTCAATAAATATTTCTTTCCCAAATATCCTTTAGAACTATCAAAATCTTGTTTAAATAACATCCTTAAATCAAGCAACGATGGGAATTCTAACATAGGAGTGATCATTATATTGGCCATAAGTTTTATTCAATAATCTACTTAGCTGATACTGCATTATTATTAACTACAATTTACATTGTATACAACCAATGCTTCCATCCGATGTGACAAATAACTAGAAGCCGTGTCAGACTGTCTCTGGAGACGCTGGATGGCCTTTGCTTGAGGGCCCAATGGCGACATCACTCTGCCAGTAACAGGATCTGAACCAGCGACCATCTGATCCCACTTACAGTTTGCTAATCCACTGAGTCACACAATACTCCCATACTGGAGAAGACATCACATACAAGGCTGGAAATTAAACTTGCCCACTCGCCAGAGGTGAGTCATTCAGACAAAGGGCAAGTGGAAAAAGTTACACACTAGCTTACTGGCTAGTAAAGAAATTGCATGTCAATGTTAAAGCCTTTGTGTTCATTCTAACATGCATTTAGGCAATTCTTGTTAATTTTGCATGTGTTCATTTTGACACCCATTTTGGGAGAATAGTTTGAGCAAAGATGTTTAATATAGACCTGTAATACTGGCAAGCTAGACGAAATGAAAAAAAGAATACTACATTTAATGCATTGACGAACTGTCCTAATGTATACTTAAAAAAAAACTAAAGGATATGAGAATTAGAAGTTTTGTATGGCTGGGAACTGGTTGTGTTATTATGGGGTGTTCTGAATGAGTGAATTGTTTATAGAACATAACTAAACATAATATTTTACATGGTCATTGATAATGGTAAGATACAAAGTCTTTTGGGTATTCTTTATGCCTGAAAATTATATTGTACATTAGCACATTCTGTACATAATCAGAATGCTGAGTTTGCACTTTTTTTTGGTGTCACAGATGCTGGTATGTAACTCATATTCATTCAGAGCCATCTGACCAATCCATTATAATAATCACTTACTCAAAGTAGTCGGTCAACTGATTATATAGAAATTGAAAAAAAACAAACTAGACTTAATGCATTGCCAACGAGTCCTAATGTAGACTTAAAAAAAATGAGGACATGAGAAAAAAACTTAGGTAGCTGGATGGCTAGTAGGAATTGGCCGTGCACGGACCGTGTTAGTAACGAAAAGTCCCACCCCTGACCCTCTATGCTGGGGGCTTTCACAGCTGACCAAAGGTACTGCTGGGATTATGAACCCAGGATCTCTTGTTAACTAGACAGGTACTTTA
This sequence comes from Stomatorhinus ivindoensis, assembly GCA_019775895.2. NCBI lineage: Eukaryota > Metazoa > Chordata > Actinopteri > Osteoglossiformes > Mormyridae > Stomatorhinus > Stomatorhinus ivindoensis. The sequence goes on from JABFEB020000132.1 coordinate 16,069,616, forward strand.
ACCAACTAAGCCAGAGCGACACATCCTGACTCAGTCCTACATACAGAACGCATTTACTACACAGGGATACAAAATTATCACACTGCATTCACGTGCATGATTTATTAATACTGATAATCCTGTTTTCAGTGTTTAGGGTGACAACGTCCTTTAGATTTAAAGCATTTCTAATGCTTTTTGTTCTCATGTCCACGGTTAATGTTACTTGAGCTGAGAAGCAGGGCTGGACTGACCACCTGGCATACTGGGTACTTTCCCAGTGGGTTGGTGGGGCTGTGACCCAGCAAAATTTATCATGGGGGGGGGTCATCATGGGAGAACCTCTCCCACAGCAATGATCAAAATTCATCAAATGTCTAGTGCTCGAACAATATTTATCATATCTGCACATATCTTCCTCACAGACATTTTTTTAAGTGTCAAAAATTTCTGGAGTGTCTCATTCAGTTCTGTTCTTGCTATTTTGCTATCAGATGCAGTTTTAGGGGAGACTAAACACAAATGTTTGGTGTTTTATGTTATTGCAAAGATTTTACTAATTAAAAAGCACCCAATGTGACTGCTTGTTAATGAACTGAGAACAGCTCTGTTACAAATATAATTAGGGTTTCAATTCATTACTACTTGAAATAAATGTTTACAGGGTGTTTCTTGTGACATACATTTTGTAAACAAATGAACAATGATTCTTGTTATAAAACCTATAAATCTGCACTTGCAGTATTTTTACTGAAGTGTCCAAAGACTGCATGTGTGGTGAGTCTATCACTATAGTCCAGTGCTGATTTTTATCATCACCCTGTCGAGAACAGTAAATAATTAGTTATCACAATTTCATTTGGAATTAATCCTAGACTCTACGCCAGTGTGACTAAATAAGGAAAATTGCTATAACTGTTGTACATAAAGAAACTACTAATTTGTAGTTTATTTAAATTCAAAGATGTGAATGTTTACTGCCCTCATGTGGTGAAAGTCTGAAACATCTTCTGACAAGTAAATACACATTTCAGGATGAAAAGTTCCATTCTTTTCCTTTTATTACATATTTTATATGCAACTTGATATAAGGTACATATTCATAAAATTAAAATGAATCTATATTCAGTCCAAAATATGTGCTATGTTTGAGCTTCCACAAAAAGGCAAATAAAACCTACCCTCCGTCTCCACTCTATGTCAGGTACACTAGTCGGGTTTTAATGTCAATTTCTAACAGAAATACACTAGTAAACAACAGAAAACAATATAACATAATACTTTTTAGAGCAGCTCTGAGATATAAATTGGTTTGCACTGGCAATTCATTAGTCTGTTGTCCACTTGGGTAAATCCCCTAATAATTAGTGACAGAACGTCACCAATCTTTTGTCTAAATAAAGCAAAAGGTATATTTTCTCAGCACTGCGTATAATATATAATAGAGGCCTTGCTATGAAATGCCGTGGATGTACATTTCAGCTGGTTATTACACAGCAGAACTGATAAATCTTTACATATTTCACAATAATAATTAAAATGATGTTTCAAACTCCAATGTATATAAATTCCTAACATCCGTGTTAACAGCAATAAGCTGAACAGCTTGTTTCGATACTGTCAACATCTCAGCCGTATCTCGTCTATCGTTGCCTGCACTAGTGCGCACTGACTGATCCTGGCTCAGTCTTGAGCTGCTTTTAGTTTTTCAGCCATGGTGCCGTCATGCTTTGAGCCCCCCAAGCACGGTGGGCTCTTGTCTAGGGTGGGCTGTTCCTGCCATTGCTCCGGTGTCTTGGCCTGGATGGCCAGGGCGTGCACAGAGCTGCTGAGCTCTTCTCGCAAGGCCTCGTTGACCAGCCGGTGGCGCTGCAGCAGGGAAAGCCCATCGAAGCGGGAGCTCACCACCAGCACCCGGAAGTGAGACTCGGACCCGGGAGCGACTGCGTGCATATGGCTCTCATTCAGGACCTCCATGTGCTTTGGATCCAGGGCCTGGGTCAGCTTAGCCCGTATAATGCGCTCGACCGGCCGGCTGGTGTCCATCCGAGGCCGGGCTGGGACGGTGAGAGTGCCGAGAAGGGGACGCGTGTTACGGAGGACTCTGCGCAGCATCAGCAGACACTGTCAGGGCCGCCCAGTCAACCTAGTCGGTCAAGGCTGAAGATATACCTGCGGAAAGCAGTGAGCAAGGAAATAAGCAATGCCTTTCTAGGTCGGAGTTTCAACGTTAAAAGTGAAGTGGCATCTTCAGCCACACGACTCTTAATTTAACGCCGAAAATTAAATTCATTTCCGAACCTATAAGCTGAAACCTGAATGACAATCAGACCCATATAACCGAAATTAAGACCCGTATACGGAATATCGCACCATTCGGTCCCCTTTGAACGGTCGGCATGGTAGTTGACAACACTGCCACGATTGTGCTGTATATTTAATGTTCACCTGACTATCTATTACTTGAGAAATAAAAAGTTTAACATCAGTAATCGACCAATACAACATCACAAACGGAAAAATACTCCATGCATTATAAACGGCGACATTGCTAACACGGCGGCTAGTCCTGCCTATTTATATTGCATCCATTCATAACGAATAAATACATTTGATCTAATAATATTCCTATATACTTATAATAAACGTTTATAGTTGTACTCAGTCATACTGCAATATAAAACGCCTTTAAAGTTTGTCTCACCGTCGCTGAAAGACGACCTATACTTGGGATCCTGATCGCATGCGCAAACTGGGACGAGCGCATTGAATCCTGGGCATTGTAGTGCTCTAGGCAAAGCGTCTTCAACGTGATTCATAAGAATACAATATAAATCTCAGTTTGTTAATGTGGTCTTTTATAATGAGAGTGATAATAACACGACTTAAAATGTCTTATTGAAAATTTAATTTGCCATTACTGTATGATGTATTCTTGGTCCTGTTTTTGAGTTTACTGAGAATGACAATTTATGGAATTTAGTCCATATTATTCTAAACTGAATTCAGAGCGTATATCATACCTTTTGCGAGTAAAATGTAATGTAAAAATAATGCAATTATGTCACACATTACATTTGCATGAATTCAGTATTAGGCTCCTACCTATACACTCCAGCACTGGGTCACACTCACATCGAGGCCCAGAGCAAACTTCGGCAGACAAGGGCACTTGGCCAGGCAAAGCCCTGGATGGGACACCGGCCTTGTGTGTTATTGCATGCACACACAAACACACACACACAATGGAAAGTAAAAAAAAACAAACGGTCAATTCACCAAATTCAGTGTATTTTAACTAATGTATGTTGAGTAAAATGAACAGTCTTTAATGTATTACAAAGTTGAAGAAACAGTGCTCCAGTGTGGGGTATCAAACAAAAATAACTTGGTCACTCATTGTTCGCTTAGCTTGACAGCACTTGTACCTAATTTGGCTGCATGATAACTGTACATCAGGGATGTTACTATCTGTCTTGCTTCTGTGTCACTTTGGATAAAATCGTCTGCCATATAAGCAAAAATGGGGTGTAAATGCAGAACACAGGAAAGAATAACAGATTGAGATGGTGCAAATCAGATTGTTTCTTCAATGTTTATTACTGTACTTTATTCATGTGTATTTTTCACTCCATTGCAGTAGTGGGAGGATGAGTTATAGTAAGGACCATAGAATCCTCTTTCATTAACAAAATTAAGCTGAAAAGAAACTCACATAAACCAATGTGCAATAACTTGAGGGTGTTACGTTAACATAGTCTTCATATCCAGTAATAATTACCATTGACATAATAATTCACATCTTTAAATTGTCCTTTACAAAACACAAAAAATTAAAGACGACATACAATAGTATTCAGTCGTTTAGAGGTTGATTTTTTTGTAGTTTTGTCGTTTTTGAACATATTATATGTTTACATATAAACATCCACAATTTCTACAGCACACAACAATTACAAAGTTAAAAGTTGTATTAAGTTTAAATAATGGCGATGCTTCATATTCGACACAGACATGGCATTCCTCGGAGATCTAGTTGGATGTTTACATTGTGAAACTTCCCTGCGTCACATGGGTTGAGCTGCAAACTGGCAATGTGTTTGGCTTCTTTAAGCTGGCTGGGCAGTGCTGAGCAAACAAAATATTTCTGTGGTTATTGCTTCAGTTATTTTGCACCTGTAATTAAGACTCGGTCTAATTTAAGGGAAATAAAAAGACAAAGAAATGCAAGATATCTGACTAAAGATAACATTTTTTGTTTTGCTTTTAGTTATGTTTTGTCTCATGCGGAGAGAACCAAGATGTGGTTCTAATTCAGATTCTCAGGTCAGTGGTAATTGATCAATATCAGTTCTGTTCCATACAAAAACTGTTATGACAACATAACGCTGAAGCAAACTGGCAGAGACATAAAGAAAATATCGCAGAATATCTGATACATGCATTAATGCTGACTGTGGTCCTGATAGCGTCTTAATCTTAATCTTAAACTTAGTCTTCTTAGTCAGACTTTGTTGAACTGTCATCAACAAATGATTTACAGGTGGCGAACTTTCATTTTGTAAACTACAATGTCCACGATTCACCATCAAATATACAGTTTATAAAGTAAGACCAGATAACTTAGTTGAATTACTACATCTTTAATGTGCTGTGCTCATCATGCATAACTCAGGAGCACAAGGCAGACAAAGGGGTCTCAGAAGGACTGTAGATCTGGTAGATGCATTACACAGAGCATAGTGCTTTGATGGGTCTAGATCCAACACATAACTGGTGTTTCCATGCTGATATTCAGATCTGTGTCTTTGTGTTTCTGTGCTAATATTACGTGGTAAAACGTACATGGCAAAAATTTAGAAAACCACTTCAGGAATGTAAGATTCTGATTTATGTCTGTGGTCCTCAATCTATTCTACCATGGACAAACCAAAAAAGTGAGTAAAATTGTTTCTTTTTTGTGCTTTGTCACCCTGCAAGAAACCTTTGCCCATGTTGATATTATGGGTGATTTCCAGTTATGTTTATATGCTCTGGAATGATTTTCTAAGTTCAAAAGTGGCAAAAAAAAATCTTAGTGCTGTAGTTTTTGCTCAATAAGGTGCTTGATGGCTACTATCCGACTGTAACTTGGCAGTAATATACAACATGTGGAAGTACTTTTCACTGGTATTTTTGTTTGACTGTGTGCAGAAATTTTCTTAGTGTTTTTTAGTGGCAGTTCACAGATTAAAATGGAGATGATGGAGTCTTCTTGCTGACATTTCAAGAAAAAAAGCAACCTTATCCTATAGCTCTACAGTTATGTAACATCTTTACAGGTGCAAAAAAGATCCTGTCCTTACGGTTAGAATCACCCGCCTCTCCCATTTTTTGCAGATTACACAATGGCATCAAAAGCAGGAGCATCGAGGGTAAGAAACTGACCATACAAATTAACCTTTTAAAATAAAAACAAATACAAATATGGCTGTGAGCTGTTTCTATTGATTTTGGCAGAATAGGGTACAGACTGTTTGATTGGCCCATTAAATCTGACTCCATTATTAGTGCGAGAAAATCTACTGCAACAATTTGCATGTATTCTTACAGCGGAAAAGTGCTAAGTTTATACAATGGCACAATATCATTATAAAACACTGGCTTACTGCAATCTCAGACACAGAGTCCATCACACCTGATGCCTCTTTCAATCCATGACACCTATCTTTGACTTTAAAAATGTCTGTGGTCTTATGACATAAAAAAAAATGTGCATTACAAACAACAAAGGCCGCTGGATTTACATATACAGAAATGACGCGGTGTAACATATGGATTACTACTAAACCGGCTTCAGAATTTAAGACAATTAGGAAATAAAAATATAGTTAATAAAGAACACGCTCAAAGGTACTGGATATATGCACCCACATACACGCCACAGGCATGCTTCCATATAAACACGTCTTGTGTTTCCATTGTTTTGGCACAGAATATTTAACAAGGACAAACACTCAAAATGTATGATAGCATGGAATCTCAGTAAAATATATCTCTTTTTAAACTGTGAATAAATAATCAAATAAACCAAAATATATACATAATAAAACCTGCAAGAGTCTCATTATACTATCATACATTAATAGAACAAGTGTTCAATTTTTAATTTTACTGAATTTCGATTTCCTTGAACTCGTTTAAAAATGATCCTTTAAACACAGCTGTGCTTCTCTCATCTCTAATTTTACTAATTTGAAGTGATCCCCCCCGATCAGAAAACAGTATCACTCTTCCTGTCGTATATCAGGGATTTTTTTTTTTTTGAAGGGGGGGAGGGGGTGTCTGAAAGATGTCAATGCAAAATGTAGAAAGAACGCAACATTAATGCCATAAAACTGCAAAATATAAAACTGTATTCTACTCCATTTCCAAGTCCAAAGACATCTGTGCCTATGTGACTTTGTGGTGGCTTTGTAGAAACTTGCTGAATTCACCTTTTCAACATGTATGAATTATTTTCATAGACGCTTAATCTGAGGTGTATTTACATCATAATGCATGTTTTAATGCAGCATAACAATGTAACAGTCTACACTGATATGACTGTTTCAATGCTAGAAATATAACTAAACAGGTTTAAAAAGGGTAATTCTACATTGGACTAATATGATCTAAAAGTGATGTCTGGTGACTTGTCATATTTCAAAGAGTTATATTCAATGACCGGACATTGCTGTATACCCTGTAGTCGAGAAGGTGATGGTATGGACGGAGAATTTAAGAATTTAATGTCAGACTGGTAGCACTGACTCTGAGAGCTCAACAGAAATCAAACCAGTCAGTGCATAATCCATTCAAACTTTCTTTTTGTTCCGTTAATATGTGCTCCTCTGTTCAGCAAGGATACATTTAAAAGAAAGGAATGGAAGAGTGAGTCTGGAATGTTCTGGATAATTAAAGGGCAGCTCCCTGTTGGAATATGTGAGATCCTAGCGATCATGGAAAGAATGTGAATAGGTTATCGAATTCAGGGCCTTCTCGTTCTTAAAAGACTGTGACAAGTTACAATACCTGTAGACACGCTGACTGCCCAAGATGGGGTGAAAAAAGTGCAGGTAACTCTCACAGTTAAAGCATCTAACCCCACCACACACCCCTGCGGACAGCGTCTACTGGACCTTCTACTGTACCTTCTATTGTACCTTGCAGCAACTTACCCGCAGAATGTGCCCTGAATCTCTGCTCCCACTTTCCCTTGAAATTGTGCTATAAGTATTACACAATGCGTCTTAGCTCAGTGAAAGTTAGGCAAACATTACTGTAGACACAACAGACATCATATGGCATTCTAAGTAGATAAAATTATCTTTGTAATTATACAGCATAATTAAACCAAACATTTAAGATGTTTGACATCACTTACATAATATAGGACCAGTATTGTAATTTTTTACACATTTTATAGCCTGATTTTTTTCTTTTTTTTATATTATTGACAGATGCAGTGAGTTGAGATTAAATAACACCAGAAGCAGGTTCTTCTAAAACAGAAGTCCAGATGTGAAGAAATTACAGATGCTTAATAACATTTTGCGACAAATACCTTGCTCAGTGTTTTTTGAAAGGGCAGCTGAAAATCAAAGCAAAAAATTGCTTCTACACCCATACAATATTATATGATGGCAACAAGTACTTCATGATTTAGGGGGCCGTGGTTTTTTTCACAACCATATGCAGTCACCTGGGATCTTTGGACCAAGGATGGGTGGCTCCAGTCACAGTGTGGCTGCTTGCGCTCCTCGCTTCCCCCTGCTGACGGCTCCACGTTACTGCAGCACTTGACCTCGCGTCTCCGGGAGTTTCAGAGCCAGATAGCTGCCCACGGCCAGTGCCCCCGACGCAAACAAGATGGGCACAGCCTTGGTGATGCCCACGAAGGAGGTGAAGATGCTGATGCCCAGCACGGCTGCCAACTTGCACATGGCATTCAGGAACCCAAAGGCCGTTGTTCTGCATACAGGAGGCGACATGCATGAGTTACATTTTACATTTAATTAATTTAGCAGAGCATGAGAATGCAGGCTCAGTCAGTGTCCCTAGTGCAGTTGGAGTTTAGGGTCTCGCTCAAGGGCCCAGTGGTGATGTGACTATACTGTTGGCCAAGGGATTTGAACTCATAACCTTCCTAACATGAGCACAGATCCCTAAACCTCTGGGTGTAGTTTCCATACTGATATATACAAGCATTTTCTTTTCAAATGTTTTCAATCTCATTTTTAGAATGTGTGCTCCAGATTACTTTGTATATAATAATAATAATAATCGATACTTTATTAATCCCCATGGGGAAATTGTCTTTACGCCTCCCTAATCTTTCTCTTTGTAGAGTAAGCTGTCCATGAAGGGCAGCCACCTGTTGGGGCGCCCAGAGAGCTGGGGGTTAAGGGCCTTGCTGAAGGACCCACAGACATGCTGAGGGTGGGTTTGAACCGGCGACCTTACAGGCACACTGGCTTAGCCAACAGTACACACCCCATATGTACATCATCAATAACAATGTAACATGTAAAATAGCATGCCAAACAGGAATCATCATCAACTGTTAATTAATAGTAACTGTGCTCAGTCACTTGACTATACTTAATACAGCTCTTATTTGTATTTGAATCCTTTTGAATCCCAATTGCAGAATCTGGCCACAAGGTGGTGCTATAATCAAAAAAGCTATTTTATATCACCTGTTGCGGTACATTAGGATACATCAAGCCTGGTCTTCAAAACGCACTGTGGATGCTGCATTTCATCCAGCAGCACCCTCAGCTGACTGAGCTGCTAAGACCCGCTTCCATCTCCTAACTGCATTAAAGCAATTCTTTTATAAATACTTGTGCAACTACAATGTCTAAATGTTCTTTCAAAAATCTTTAGTTCTGAACCATAAAATAAATAATACATTAATAACTGATCAGTTTAATTAATCGATGGTTATTATTTGTGGCTGCTAAACAACAACAGATCTAATTTATCAATATAGTAAAAATGAGCAAATATATTGAATTGTGTCAAATGTTACAAACAATTTTCACAAATAATTTATGGTAACAGTTTTTGCATGGTTAACACTTAAAATGTGTAAATTTGTAGCAGCACATTCTTTCACATTTTCATTCTTGGAATGCATCCAAGTCCAGTATTAATAAATCCAAATCAAACAAGAGCTCAGCTGGATCAAGCACTAATATGCACAGGAGGTCTGAGGACCAGGGCCTGGGAACAGAGCTGTGAAAATAGGTGATGAGAAAGTTCAAAAGTCATCTGTCACTCATCTTTCAAGTAATCGGGATGTCCTTGTGTAACAGAATGGACAATATTTCAGGGAGGCAACTGCAAGAATCCTGTGAGATATTTTCCGTGATAGAAAATTCGCAACTGCAAGATGAGCCCTGACCTATCGCCTAGCGAGACCGACCCGGAGAACATGGATCACACACCACATCACACGTCATCCAGACACTGGGCGAAAAGTAAGCGGGTCGTGCCGCTCGGGGGTTACCTTTTGTCCGAGGGGTACAGCTCCACTGTGAGCACGTCCAAGGAGCTCCAGGAGGCGATGCTAATGCCCCCGAAAAGGCAGAGCAGCGCGATCATGGCCGACTCGCTGCTGCCGAACGACAGGAAGAAGCAGCTGATGCAGGAGATCACGCTGGAGCCGGCTGCGGCGGGAAAAGGCAGAGAGGAGGAGCAGGGGTTGTCAGACGGAGAAAAGCAGACCGCTAGATCGACTGCTTCCCACCACAATAATATATATACGTTACGTTCGAATGGGATGAAATTAAAAATATGTGACAGCGGTTTCAGGAAACATGGGCAAGAAAAAGCAGAAGTACAAATGGTGGATTGGGTCACTCTGCAGGCCAGAATGGCTGCAGATTCTTGGAACACAGATGAGGCAGATAATGAGTCTTGGTTGGTGATTAAGCCGGCACGTCACAGAGTGTGACTGACCATACATCTTCCTCGATCGCTGGCAGCGCGAGTCTCCAGCCGACCCCCGGAGGCACAGGGCAGAGGAACGCCCAGGATGGCACGTCAATCCGCCACAGGGAACAGACCCACACTACGGCCGACAATCTACCAATTTTGCTACTAGTATGGTTTTCTGAGTGCAGGAGGAAATCCAACGTGCAAACACACAAAGCAGGGGTTGAGATTTGAACCCTAAACCTACTGGGGTGAGATCACTATGCTACCCATTTAGAGTGACCAGTTAATCCACGTCCTGAAACCTGAAAAGCTCCCGTGCTCGGCTAAACGATGCGGCTCCTCTTCTACTTTTACTGGTTTGCTTCCTTTATTGAAAGACTTATCCAGCTCTTTCACATTAACATTCGTGACACGCGCTTGATTATATGAGACCAACCATGCAGCACACAGCAAGAACTCAGTGTTTTAGTGAAATCTGAGTTCTCTTCATTTAAATGGTGGTTTACAAACCCTGTAGCAGCTCATTGTCCCTTCTAACCTGGACTAGGTGGTCATCCTGCTACCCATGCAGCCATGACGCTGCCCAAATAAGATTAAGATGAACTTTACTGATCCCAGGGATCTTTTACAGACATTATCTATCAGAAGGTTCTCCAGCCAGCACTGGTCTAACACCAGCTCAATCAATTTCCTGTTCCCACTTGTCCTATGCAGGGTTGTAGGGGTCTAGTTTCTATCCTGGAAGCTCAGCATGTTTTTAACTGTGTGTGTGTGGGGGGAACCGGAGTACCTGGAGGGAACCCCACAACAATACAGGGCAGACATGCTAAATCCACACACTCAGAGCTGGGGCAGTGAGCCAAACGCTGGTCTCCTGAGCTGTGAAGCAACAACCATAACCAAAGGGCAGAGCTGGGGAATTTAGGTCCACAGAGTAAAAATCCAGACCGGGATTTTGTTTCAGCCAACCAGTTGAGTATCTGTGACTGTGACTCTTTATGCTCAACTGGTTGGTTGAAACAAAATACCGGTCTGGACTTTTACTCTCTAGACCTGAATTCCCCAGCTCTGCCAATGGGGTGCCCCACACTGAACACATGTTTGACATAATACTAAAAACAGTTACTCCTCTTTAAAAGCTTGTTTGCGCCTCTCAGCTGTCTCTCCCTCTGCTGCATCTTTCTCTACTGGACCTGACATTGGATATAAACGGGCAAACTGCTGAGCCCATAGTAAACACCGGACTGTGTGGAGTGTAAACAGCGAAGCCCCAAGCTGGCTGTCTGAGTGCAGGCACAGCCCCAGGCCTCCTCATCTCACCCAGCATCCTCAGGCGGCCGATCTTATCCATGAGCAGGGCGGACACGATGTTCCCTGGCAGCACGGCCAGCGTTCCCAGGAAGCTGACGAAGTAGATCATGTAGGCGTTGTTTTCGTCGCTGAAGTCTAGCATGCAACCCTCCTTGTTGTGTAAGAAGGTGCTGTTCACCAGGCGGCAGTTGATGAACCTGTACTGGAAAAGGTCTAGGGGGTGGGGGTGGGGGGGGGACTTTACTGGCTACTGATGAGAATGATCATCACACAGGTACAGCTAGAACTCCAGTTCTTAATCCTAACCTGTACTGGAAAAGGTCTGGGGTAGTGCTTCACTGGCATCTAGCACTATCTAGAGCCATTTGTGGTACCCTGTATTCAATATTAATGTTTTGAAGCATTACAGCACCTTTATGAATGAATCTGATAACAGAATCTGATTAATCTGATCAGATTGTTCTTTCTTTGTCTGGTCGTGCACATCAAACCATGTTCCCACTTCTGATGTATTCTGAAAAATCACATGTTCCTTTCACACCAAGGCAAGTCACATGACTTCCCAGAAACGTTCAAATAAGTCAAGATCATTATGATAGATTTCTTTATTTTCCACCCCTCACCTGTCAGAAGACTTTCACTATCATGAGCATTCATCGTGCTTTCTGAAAAAAATCACTGATGCCATGTCAAACTAGAATGGCAGCTTTGCATTGCGCTTCCCTCATTCCCATATGAAATGGTTACCGGACAAGGTTGCTAGGTTACTTCTGAGGTACGTTGATTAGAATTCATAAGACATAGTAGCTATTCTCACAACGAATAAAGGCTACTTAGGAGTAGTTCCTACTGTGGGAGATGTGTGCTGCAGAACACCTGTGTTGTAGAAGAGCGAGGAGATGAAGGTGCAGTTTCTGAAGAAGGTGTCGCTGGAGGTGATGTCCTCAAAGTAGCACTCCTCAAACAGAGAGTCTTCGAACACCATGGACTTCATTCTCAAGTTCATGAACCTTCAAGACAGAAAATGCTATTGAAGCACACATTCACACAGCAGATGTCTTTGAGGAACATACAAAAACACCCAAAGACTAGGCAGTACGCTAATTTCCCTTGAGATGCATTCAAGCTTGGAAAACAGATTACGGTTTCTCGGTGTTTTGTAACATACGAGTCTTTCACAGGCTCTTAAAATGCTGCACATTTTCCTGAGCGTGGATGAAGCAAGGACTCACTTGTCATTGAAGTACTCTCCATTACGATGCACCTGGTTCTCAAGGGTGAAGTTGAATGTGACATGTTCCACCTTCTCTTTGATAAACACCTTTGTGCGACTGGAATACTCCTGCTTCTGCAAGTACTTGATCATGTCGGGGAACCACACCGTCAAACCGTAATAACTGACGATGGGGAGAAAGAGTCAAAACAAGTGGTCTGTAAGAATCTTGCTTTGCCTTCAACAATATCAAATAGCAATGGGAATACAAATAGACTTAGAAGCAAAACATACAGTAAATAGGCTCTATAGGTTATAGGCATGCAATATGGCCAGATTACGTTTACTGTATCTCTAACAGCAGCAGAATCCTCTAATCGGTGCCTCTAACCTGAAGGACATGGAGAACCAAACAGCCATCATCATGAAGGTTATGCGCCGATACTCAGGAGAGAAACAGGTGAGGAAGTTGCTTCGCACCTGAAGGAATAAAAGTTGTCTGATGCTCAAAACCCATTTAAGTGCCACACAGAGGATAATATACCACACTGCAAAATTAATGTAATACGATGTCATTCAAAATAATTTATCCATCTATCATTTTCTACACTGTTCTATGCTGCGTCATGGTGGTCCAGAGCCTAAACAGGAAACAACAGGTTCAAGGCAGGGAATAACCCAGGACAGGGTACAATATCATCACAGAGAATAAACATACAGCACTAATGTATACTATCAGTGTTGGGGAGCAGCTAACTACAATTAGCGACACTATTAACTTTTTTCAGTAGTGTATTAGTAGCACAGATACTGTAAAAGCTACAACGTTTTAAAAGTAACTATCATGATTTACAAATAATGATGTAGCATGGAGAAACGCTACATCGTTAAAAAAACACTACAGGTCGTTGATGACTAATCACCTATGCGACTTACGGCTAATCGACTTACGGCTAATTGCACGAGCGTCCTCGCGACACGCCCATTCATTCATCCCCTGCTCAGGCTACTGTTCGCAGCAGTCACAGTACGGTATACATTTGTATACATTTGTATCCGTTTGTGTCTTAGCAGCTTAAAAGGTTATAACAATAATGAACTAAGAAAGCGGTGATAAAAAGGTTAAAAAACACCAAACAATATGACTTAAAAGACGATTTCTTTTTTTATACAGTACACTTCCTATATAATAATTTTTCGCGGTTGTAAGTCGACGGCGACATGTATTATTTTTCTCTCTTTACAAAGATTAGTATTTTCTTTCTACGAGGTGTTTCTGATTGGTGTTTTTTGATTATATACTCTGGGGATGGATGTCAAAGGGTTGAAAAATACTTCACGACACAATACTTTAGACATTTTCATTTAAATGCAAAGGAGCACTTTCGTTCTTGGACAGATTACTAAAACTACCTTTTTTTGTTGTTGTAACACTTCTAAATTTCACACAGCAATTCTAGTTTACACCAAATAAAGAAACTTTAGAAAAATCTTATTGTGATTTAACATTACAATGTTTAAAAATATATAGATTTTTATAGTACTTTGAATATCATGTTTCACATGTTTTTAATTAATTTGCTTTAAGAGTATCCGACAATACAAATATTAATCTTTGGAAGAGAAGTAATATTGGATGGAATGGCTTCCTGAAGTTGCCTATTTTTTCTCTATAGCTTGCAATGTAGCTAACTACCCTATAAAAACAGCAGCTTGGCTGTAGCTTAGCTACTTTTAATCATAAGTAACTCCTAGCTTGAAAAGTTACCGTTTAAAAGTAGCATCCTCAACAATGTATACTATGAAGTAATATATCGTATATTAATTGTATACTATACAGTAATATATCGTATATTAATTGTAATATATTGCATGTACATTGGTACCTCAGAACTCGAAATGAATCCGTTCAGAATTTTCCCCATAAGAAATAATGGAAAACCAATTAATTGGTTCCCGGCCCCAAAAAATTACAATGAAATATGTTTTTTTAGCATTTAAACAAAAAATGAACCGGACAAAACAAGAAAAGCATATGCTGTACTAAATACATCTAAGCACATTTATCAAAACAGTATTTTTTAAAGTAAGAAAATAAATGTATCCAAACAATGTGTAAAGTTAAAAAAAATATGTGTCCTGCCCTTTGTCCACTCCGTATACCACGCTCCCTCGTTAACCTCGTGTGGAATCCCCGTGTGATCAGCTGTCTCTGGTTGTTGTCATTAGTCCTCTGTATTTAGTCCACGTTTCAGTTTATTTCCCCAGTCCCGTCATTGTATTGTCCGTCTGCATTTTGCCTGCCTTACCTGTAATTAAACCCCATATTCCCCGATACCCTAACGTTTGCGCCTTCTTGCTATCTCCGTTCCGTCCCCGCTGGGCACAACAATATTATTACAATTAAATATATTAATGGTTTATTATTAATATTAAAATAATTAATAAGAAATCTATATTTTTAAATGTATTTTATTATATAATAATTAATGTTACTGTCTATCATTGTCTAAATGTATTTTTACTGTCTAAATATATGTATTCAGCTAGTGTAAACATGCATGATGCTATCACAGTGAATGCAAGGCTGAGACTGAAGCATTACCCTTTGTTTCTGCTGAGAGACGTGCTGCGTGACTCATTTCCCGGTGTACAAGTTATCTTAGGTCGGCGTTCACAGTTTGACTTCTGAGATTCAGATCAAGTTCTAGGTCATTTTTTCCGGACTGCTTGGTTCAACTTTTAAGTAATTCGAGTTCCAATGAGACCTAAGGTACCACTGTATACTGTAACATAATGTAATGCGATATGATATGATATGATATATGATATGATGGTGGCCCAGTAGGCAGCACTGTTGCCACTTACCTGTAGGACTGGGGTTCATGTCACTGCCTAAGCTCCATGTTTGTGGAGTTTGCATGTCCACCCTATGCCATTATGGTACTCCAATGTCTCCCCCACGCGCGCGTGTGTGTGTGTGTGTGTGTGTATGCGCATGTGCCCTGCGATGGGTTACCACCCTGTCCTGGGTTGTTCCATTCTTT
>JABFEB020000132.1:16088020-16103191 GCA_019775895.2 Stomatorhinus ivindoensis
GGGCCATTTCTGATTGGTGAGCATGACTGGCACGCGAGAAGCACGGCACTTGTGATTGGTGAGAATGACTGTCACACTTGCTAATCGTGTTGTTTCAAATAGCGATTTTGATTTGAAATCGATAAATCGTACAGCCCTACCAGGGAACGACAAGCACACCATTGCTGTTCAATATAAACCACACATGTCTACTTTGTAACGGTTATGACTTTATACTATAGGTGAAATATGCCCAATGATATTGACCAATGAAAGATGTTTTATGAAGTCATCTATTTAACAAGTATTTATGTTTGAACTAGTTAACATTTGTATTTATGAAGGCTGTTTGTACAGATTACTTTATATCGCTAATTTTAACAACTTAATACTGATAGGTAGACAGCTAGCTAACTAATATCATTGTTAATTGTGAATATAAAGAGAGACTGACTCACTGACAACAATCCACGTAAGTCGATTTAAAAGATTAAACCATTCACTGAATGGCTGTGTAACAACAGGTTTCTACTTGTGGTGCTAAGGGTCTCATTATTTTGTCCTTGGTTTATTTTGTAAAGCAGTTTCTGAGAAAATGCATTTTTCCCACAATTTTTGGAGATGCGTGTTCTTCATTGGACAGCGACAATACGAAAGGGCCCTTATCAGCATCATAGCTGTATTCAAAAAAGTCAGTGAGCTTATAACAGGAAACAGGTCTGGGGAAATTACACAGGGACGCTGACCTTTTGACAGAGACGTCCGTCCAGATATATGTGAAATGGTGAAATTACGCAGGAAGTAGATGGAAGCGACGCCATGAGTGCGAGACGCTCACCCGACACCGGAGAGTAGACGACACAAGAGGAAAGTGCTGTATCCTTGGACGAAGGAGGAGAAGAAGGCGAAGACGCTGTTGATGGAGAGAGAGATGAGCAGAGTCTGGCGTCTTCCGATCCTGTCGGCCAGCCCCCCCCACACAAAGGCGCCCACCATCATACCCAGGTAGACAATGAGGCCTGGATAAAAGGAAGAGGCAGGACAATGGCAGACAGACAAGGCCAATTCAGTCACAAGAAAGCCACAGAAAGGACAGGAGGCATGTGCTGTTATTCAGCACCTAGTATTTCATTATTTTCATTAAGAAAGCTATGGCCAATTTCAGACCAATCAGAACAGGAGATGTTCCAGTGGAAGTAGAGTAGATGAGTGAGATAATGGAGTGGATGAGATGAGAATAAAAATGACTTATAATAAAAATGACTTATAATAAAAATGACTTATAATAAAAATGACTTGGTAGGTCTCTGAGCAAGTCACAGCGAACAGGACCAGTCTTCATCCAATGTGCATGGAATTAGGAAGGACATCACAATTGAAAACTTGAAGTATTTATTGAGTATTTCAGAACCCACAAACAAAGATTACCATCAGTGATACTTAGTTATTTCCGGGTGAAACATCTATGAATATAGAAGGACACCACATTGCTTGTAGCAAGTCTTATGAAACATTTTTGATAACTGTTATCCAAGAATATTTGGTTTCAGTCCTTTTTTTAACTCAGCCGACACAGATTACATGTTCCTTCTCAAAATAAATTTAGCTGTCATTAAAATGTCTTCATGGCTTCATATATATTCATATATATTCATATTTCATAAACTGCCACAGGTATCTAAGGCAAATCCACAATTCTTATACAGCAGACTGCCTTGGCATGCACACAGACTGCCTGGGCATGCACACAGACTGCCACCCAGACCACACCACTCCATTAAATCCAGTAACCCACCACTGGTACATTTTTCAGGGGAATAAAAGAGGTTGACAGTCAAATCCACTGGAAAGGTGTCTGCTTAAGTGAAGTGTGCATGAGAGAATTCTTCCCAATATAGGTACTGGCTCCGGTCCACCTGATTAGTGTTGCAGTACTAACTGAGATAATACTCAGTCTCTTGGTGCAGCCTTTCTGTTTACCCATTACAATTACTCAATACTGGAGGAGAGCGAAATAGTGACAGGCATCTAAACCAGGCTACGCTCTTCAAATTGATTAGATAAGCCATTAGGCTTAATGTATATTGAGCTCGAAAGATATCTGAAGGTGGATGGAAAGTTTGTGAGAAATAATGCCCACTTGACCTGCCTTGGGCGAAGCCTCACTGGCATATTCTAGAGCCCTCCGGCCAGCCACGGCCCCCACGTTTCCAAAGCCACCTTGATGGCAGGTTCCTCAAATGCCTAATGGCAACTTGGCCAGGCTGAGCATAGGATACCCTTTTAGCGTTTCTACCAATCAAGGCAATCAGCGAGCCGGCCACTGAGACAACACTCCTAATAAAGAGACTGTAGAAATGAGCTAAGCCTCGGAAGTGCCACAACTCTTTGACTGCCTTGGCTTCCAGGCAGTCGCGAACTGCCGCCACCTTGTGTTCACTCATACGTACTTCCTTTGGTCTCCAATACATATCCCAGGAAGGAAATGATGACTTGAATCACATTTCTTTGCCTTGACAGAGAGGGAGTGAGGTGCTACAAGCCTTGATGTATGTGGTGGACATTCTCAGTTTCATCAGTCAAACGGATAAGTAGGTCATCACTGTAATCACAAAATCTAGGACCCACATATTGCCTGCTGCTCTGACCAGCGGTCCGGTGGCCACGCACTTGTTACAGCACCCTGGTCAGCGGCCACCTGTCAGAATTTCTGGACTGTTGTTTTGGACAGCCGGTGCGCACATGGCCACAAGACGACGCCCCCCAACCCCCCCCCCCCACTGCCCTCGACTGGGGATCATCGTGCCGGCTGCTGCCACCCTCTCGGACCCCAGGCTCCCTCATTCATGCCATGTGAGTCGATCAGGATATGAACAAGATGGCGGTCATGTCCAGAGGCAACGGCTTTGTACTACACTAGCACAGAGTTTTGCTGCACCTATACAATGACAATAAAGATTCTATTCTATTCTATTCCATTACTGCCCGGATCTCTAGCCATAATTATCACCTGATTTCTTGGTTGTTTAATGATCTCCCTAGTACCGCTCTCTCTCTCTCTCTCTCCCTCTTCCTCTTTTCCCCTTCCTTTTGGTTCTTTCCCCAGCATGACGTCCCATTCCCTCCAACTGCTCGCTCGCTCCCCCGATTTAAGCGGATCTGGCTCAGAATAAAGACCTTGGCCATCAGTTCCAGCAGCCACGGGATTCCCCTATCCTCCCTCACTGGATATTTAATAAACAGAATCTGCCTGTTTGCGGCTCCTGCTTCCACACGCATCATCGCATATGTGCCCATCTCCCCGTAACGATGGAGGGGGATGAGGGTACAGAGAACGAACCACTAGCCACTCATCTTCTACCCAGTCTCTGTTTCCGGCTCCTTATGCACATTGTAATGGGAGAAGGAGCAGAAGTCTTGGCTCAGCTGACAGCCGCCATCGGCCGGCCCATGGCCATCCTCACAGAGGTAGTGAGAGGTCAGCGGCATGTCGTGTCGGACAAATGTGCGGATTTCTTACTAAGTTCACGGCAGAGGACGATGTGGAGGTATATTTCAATGTGTGGAGACTCAGCAAACTGCATCCCCTTTCTGAATGGGGATGTCCAACACTCCTACCACTAAGTTTCCATTGAGCGAGGCTGTGGATCATCCTCTGTAGAAGACGCAGATCCTGCTTGGGGGTCACTGCCCTGCTGAAGCAACATTTCCATCAATGGAAGTTCACCTGATATGAAACCCAAAGTCAACCGGGCTATTGAGGCTCACACAGCTCTGGTTAAGAACAAATGCTAACCCCATCCCACAGGTGGGTGGTGATGGACGACTATATATGAGCCCCGATCTGGGCACGCGGTCTCCATGACGCCTTATGAGCTTGTGGGGGCCGAAAAGGTTGGATGCTACTCGCTCCAAGGCCTGCAGCAGCCGGCCACACAGAAGAGCATAGCCCCGGTGAGAGGCCAGACCCACTTCCTGTGAGCTGGCTCCAGAACAACGAGCTCAGAAGGGCACCTCGACCCAGGAACACAAGGGCGCAGACTGGGCCCACGCTGAGTCTGCAAGGACCGTCGACTGGAGACTGCGGTTACAGTCAACTACTAACCACAACTGGCATTTGGATCACAAATATATTAAACAAACAATAAATGCATTTAGTCCAGGAATGAAGGCATAGATAACTTATGGATTTCTGTATTGTGTACTGCAATGAAGATGTGCGATGTTGGAGATAAGATGCGTCAAAGGAAGCCAAATATGATGTAGGATGCAAATGACCTTCTTGCTGTTAGATTTGGAGGATTCAGGATAAGACAAGATATCAGGCGGGCATCCTGTTTGCCCCTCCAAGTAGACTGGGGGGGACTGGGCTAACAGCCCCGGCCTGGTTGCACAAATATAACTTTTTAGCCAATGAGAGACTGGCAGATTTTTGGATGGATTTAAGGTCACGGACAGTGTCAGTAAAGAGCTCGGTGCGGTGTTTCTTAGCCCAGTCTTCGAGGACCCCTAAGCAATCCACTATTTGGTTTCCTCCCAGCTTCTAACACACTTGTACTGGGTATTCGGGCTTCTCGATTGGCTGGGAGCTGGGAGGGAGTCAAAATGTGGATAGGGGTCTCTAAGGACTGGATTGAGAAAGACCGACTTAACTAGGCTATTTAAAGCTACTTTGTTGATTGAACTGTGAGTCCAGTTAAGTCCAGTTAAGTCCAGTTAAGTCCAGATAAGTCCACTTGAGGCAGGAAGAAAGCCTGGACTCAGTCCCAAATGCCTTTGATTGGTCCTGGAGTTCTGTAAAATAAAGGCTTCTATGTGGGTTATCCTAGCCTCTATTGAATCCCTGCTGCTGCTAAAGTAAGGCAGGGAACCTGGTGCAGGAACGCTGCAGTGCTCCAGCCGTCTGGTGCTGGGCGAAGGTGACGGTTCTGCTGGAGAAAGGCACCTGACAGCTTTGTCAGCGCTCTCCCAGGATGAACAGGGCTTGTCAGCGATGACAGGGCACGATAGCGCGTCACTGCAATGCGGCGGGGGGGGGGGGACCGTCCTCCCCAGGAGAGGTTCTGGCCCCGGGAGCTGTGGATGGCGCCGCTCCCTAAACCCCACGCCACAGCCAGCCCCCCGTCAGATTAGACACGGGGGCCGAAGGGACCCAAATCAACGTGTCCTGGAATCAGCTCGCTTATGATGATGCAGTTCTGAGAAAAGTGCACGTGACCCTCCAGGGGACCTTCACGGAGTAGGTTACGTTTGTGATACGCATTTGCTGAGACTCACTCAAAGGCACCATTATCACATATCAAACTGTAGGCAGCTGATATAGTACATGTATGTTTTGAAATCACTCAAGGCAGTAAGCTTTCATCTAATAAGAATTACTTGATTTTCAGCAGGTTTTTGAACAAATGTGTTGAAGTTCACACACCATTGTTATCGTTGCATATCCACTCTTCCTGTCCCTGTATTAATGCCATAAACCGTGTGTATTGTGATGTGAGCTCAGAGGTGGGGTGGGTCGTTGTGACTACTCCTGGAAGCAGCTTGTCACAGATGGTCACACCAGGTCCTGACACTCCGGCCGTTCCTCGCTCAAGCCTCTCCACCATGCAGCCCAGTGAGCAGAAATGGACAGTTGAGACCTTCTTCTGCTGGTGGGAGGTGGGGCTTTGAGGAGGTTACACTCTTTAGTAACATCTCCGTTTAAGTGCTAGTCGCGGGCTGTCGCAGGCTGTCGCAGGTCCCTGGCCTTGTGCATGCGCGTGAATGACAAATCTCTGTGTGCGTAACAGGAAAACATCACCATTCTCAGGGCTTACTGTCACTCTCCGCGGAAATAGTGCCCGGATATTTCTGCACTCAAATTACTAGTGAAAAAGATCCACAGATGTATTCAGAGGCCAGAGAGAAAATTACAGCAAGCTAATAATGCTAATGTTTTTAATCCTATTTTTTTTCTTTTATGTGATTCCTCCCTACGGCACTGGCTCTTCAGGGATGACGAACGGAGCGGTGCTTCAGGAACAAGGCCACTCACAGAGTAAGTATAAATCAGGTTTCCTTCCAGTCCATTCTCTGTCCCCCGGAGTCTCAATCTCCTTTTATGGGCATTCCATTTGTGGAGTCAGATGACTCATAAGCCTGCAGATGCACACAATACCCCCCCCCCCCCCCCCCCAGCTATCACACGCATGCAGTGAAACACGCGCTCAGGTGGCCAAAGCCAGATCTCTCTCATGTAAACATACGTTCTTCACACATAAGCACTCGGACATTCAGTCGCTCCCTTTATATCTCCACTTGCAGGCACAGCTGGAGTCGCCGCTGCCAGCTCCGCCGCTCATTTCCTGCTTCCATCGTGAGTCACGAGGCTTAATCGACCCAGACTCCCGCCGAGTGTTTTTTTTTTAAATAGAAAATTTTCATTCTCATGATCTTTTCCAGAAGATAACGAGGTGTGGTAGAGCAAACAAGGGCTGGAACAAAAAAAAAATCTAGTATTTTCAACGGGGAGTTAAGCAGCCTCTGGGAAAATGAGAAGCAAAAGGCTTTTAGAAATCAGAAGGCTGTTACATGTCATTAATAGAAAACGCTTAATAATATGCTTTTTTGGGGGGGGGGGGTCTGTATTCCTTCAGATCTCTGAGAACCTTCCTCTAGATGTTCTAGCTTCATCACACATTGCTGATGCGCTGTTCACTCCATCACTGTGTGTGTATATGTGTATATGTCTGGAATCTGTCATACTCCACATGCTGCCAAGGATAAGACTATCCGGTCTCCATTTTCCCTCTGCAAGACTATCTGGATTCACAGTCTCTATCATTTTTGTCTAGTGGGAAGGATGCATAAAGTAACAAGTTATTTTACACTAGTTATTTTACACTAGTTACTTTACACCAACTATTTTACACTAGTTATTTTACACCAACTATTTTACACTAGCTATTTTACACCAATTATTTTACACTAGTGTTTTACATTGAGAGGTGCCCTGTAAATGTAGCATCTCCATGGCCTCTTGTCATGCTGTTCTTTTTGGGGGGGGGGGCTGGAGGCGCCATCGGGGGTCACTCCCCTGTGGTCTGAGTACTGAGGGTCTCCAGGCCCCCTGTGGTCAGGCATGTCTGCCGCTCCCCAGGGCGAATCAGGCGCTCATGTTTCAGGGGCCAGACTACCGCCTCGCCTAGCGACTGACTCCCATATGGCGCGGAGAAAAAAAAAACTCCCACGCGGGCACAGAAATACATGCGTGTCGAGGGAAAGGCAGAATGGTTGCTGGGGAGGCCTGCAGGGCACCGCCAAACGCGTGAGAGTTACACCGGGTATGCGAGCTGTTCTGCACACATACCCATCCACCCATCCATCCGAGCCTCATAACCGCTTATCCAGTATGGGGTGGCAGTGAGCCTGGAGATAGCATGCAGCACAGCACTCTAATCAGTCCATCACTTGCTCTACAGCTACGGGCAATTTAGAATCGACGATTCACCTAAACCATCCATCTATAGTCTGTGGTAGGAAACGCGCGTGGAATCAGGGAGAAAATGCAAATCCCACACACGCAGACCCAGAGGTCAGAATGAAACCTCCAACCCTGGAGATACGAGGCCGCAGCTCTACCCACCATGGAACGTTTCAGAGAACAGAAGCTCAGAGAAGCTTCCTCATTATCCTGCAAACAGAATGAGAGGCACGGTGGACGGCGTCCCCGAAGCAGCATTATGGGAGACAACCGTGACAGCGAGAGAGACACAGCAGGTGTGAGGAATGAATCACTCTTTTCACACGACAAAGGTTAAGCCAGTGTAATTCGCAGCCATTGGCTTATTAACATCGCCGCTCACCTGCTGTTCCCGTGCTGCAGCTTGAAAAGCACCAGTTTTAATGCTGGATCCTTCTTTCCTGCGCTCAGATCTACTGATGTTTTCTAGGCAAGATCTGATGTTTTGTTTATGCACTAACTGGCTACTAAACAGTACAACAGATCAAACAAAGTATCTACATCAATCCATCATCCACGGTTGCTAATCCAGTACAGGGTCTGGGTGAGCCTGGAGCCTTTCCCAGAATGCACAGGGCATGAGGTAGGGGACACTATGCATCGGGATGCCAGTACATTGCGGGGCACACAATCACACATGGTCACACCCACATGGCACCCCTGAGACACTGCAAATATGCATCGCAGTTAAGGTGGTCCACAATTATTCTGCAAAAAACATCTTCACTGTGTCTGTAGCATAAAAAAATCTAAATGCAAATAATTTAATACTATATATTGTGGGACCTTAAATATTTTGTTATAATAATGAATAAAATTCGTTATACAGTATTTTGCAGAGAAAAAGAGTATGAAGATCAGGTTGTACAATTCCATTAAATTTTATTCATCCACCCATTTATTTAAGACCCTCCAGACCATGTAGGCCACATAGGTGACTCATGCATTCAGAAACCATGAGGTTTGACACGGTGGAAATGCACAGACAGTGGCATCACTTACCCAGCATGCTCTTGTTGGGCTCGGACAGACACATGTCCTTCTCGGCACTGGGCAGCACGAACCCCACGACGAAGATCTCCACGCCGTCGGCCATGAGTGCCAGGCCCAGCACAAAGTAGAGAGTCCACTGGAAACGGCCATGGCCGCACTCCTGCAGGATGGTCTCGTACTGCTGGGCCAGTTCCTCCCTGTCCTTCCGCCTCTCACCCGCCTGCTCACCGATGTCCCGGAACTGGGCCCCTGCCGGCACAGCAGCCCCGAGCTGCCCATCTGCTTTCTCAGAGTCAGCCCGTGGAATTCCCTGATACTCCCCCTCGTAGATCTCGTCCTCCTCGTCGTGACCCTCAGTGGAGTCGCTGTGGGCGCCTTCATCATCGTCGTTGGCCCGGCTGTCACTGCGGTAATAGCCTCCATCCGGGCCCTGGACCGGATAGTCGTCGTCGTCGTCCTCCTCGAAGCGTGTGTACGAGCGCTTCGAGTACTCGTCCGACATCCTGTCGAAGCCCCGGCCCACCTTCTTGCCGGCCTGCTTCTTCACCTCTTTGGCAAGGTCTTTGGCGCCGCGAATGAAGGCTGTTCGGTCTCTGTAACCTTCCTCCATTTTGAAAGGGTCCAGTCAGATAACAAACCTCAGAAAGTGCTGTGCTGTGTCTCAGAGATACTGTCAGATGTTCGACTGTCGTGATGCAAGTCTCTTGATCGGCGATTCAGTGACTTAGTCCAAAAACTCCGAACGTAGCCTTAGCTGCAGTGAAGAATTTCCTCCAGTAAGCTTGAAGACAAAAGGAAGACTATGTAAGTATGATATTCCTTTTTCAGTCCGACAACCAAAACAATTCTCACCAAGGGAAAATATACCCCTCAGAGACAGAAACACATATAATTATTATTCATTCTTTAACTTCTTAGAACTCTAAAAATTAAACGCCTTATAATCAATCAAAAATTCACCCAAATCAATAATGAATGATTCCAATGTAGATCTCAAAAGGAAATGAATCAATCAAAATTAAAAAATAATAAGGACCAAACTTCACTTGTGTTCTCACTCAAGGATTCAAGACATCAAATTCAAATTCAAGATATCAAATTCATGGATAAAAAGTGGCTGTCCATTGAATAATGGCTGTCCATTATAAAAGTGCAATGCAAGTGTGCCTGGAAGTCGTGAATGCACGTGACCACACAAGGCGGCTGTTAGCACATGCTCTCGGTTCTCCCGATGTTACCAAACCTACGACTGATACAAAGTCCACGTCGTGAACATGGCTACTGAGGTCTGACGGGCATGTGCCGCTCCGCTGCATCAGTCAACGAGAACGTGAGATGTATGAGGCGACTTCACTCCGCTGCAATGCGCACTGCCTCTTCTGACGGTTATAAAACTCACGCAATGGTAAAACTCACCAGTAGTCTTCAGTGTATAACCACGTGACCATCTGAAAATAACACAGTTTGAAATCTGGGATATGATGTTAAGTAAAAGGTGTCAATCCACAGCCTCCGCAAAGTACAGGAGCTGTGTGGGTAGTGCAGCTTTTGGGGGCTGGCTTCCTCTATAGGCGCCTTGCTGGTTCTACTAGGACTGGAGATACTGCCTGTCAGTGGGGAGCTGCACTCTCCATTCACCAGTCCCAGGCACCGGCCACTCAGACATCAAGACATCACAAAAGAAAAGATAAAACTGAATATGACATAAAAATGGAGTAGAAAGTCCTCCAAAATCTCCTTCGAGACCTCCTCCTCTCTCTACTCTTAGACCTACCCCAGACCTCCCCCTAGACCCATTCCTAGAACAGCATCATAGCACAAACACTCAGAAAATGAGTGGAAGGGCGAGAATAAGCTCAAGGCCAGTCCTCCTGGAGTCAAACTACCATTTCAGTCCACAGCCATGTCCCCCATGAGTGGAAGTTTACAAGCTGGGGGAGATATGATGCGTCCGATTGTCTCCCCGAAGTCGTAAATTCCATAGTCGTTTATCTGCCATTCGAGCCACACAACTCGGAATAAACATGGCCGCCTCCATGAACACGCTGCTGTGTGCTGTTGCTTTATATCTCAGCAGATTAGGAGTGAGAGTATTTGTCCCGAGAGACAAACAAACAAGAAGCACGAACTCGTCAAACCACATTAAAAGCTTTATAATATTTTAGTAAATCCATAGCGATATTCTTTTTTTCGAGAAGCAAACAAACTACAAACAAACAAAAGACACCAAAAAGTCTGGTAAAAATCTGATATTGCATGATAGGATAGTGTTTACGGTCATGATACAGTACTCTCTAAATTGACCACATGCAATTCCATTTTTAATTATTAATACATTTAACAAAATAAACATTTTTAAATATTTATAAAATAGAATTACTGTTGACTGTGCCATGTTGAAATGACGTCACAGGGGAAACTCAGTCAAAATTCTGTCCAATATCAGCGTCGGAAAGGAGTCATGTTTCCGACAGGAAGTGACATTTTTCATGACGTTTTTATCCGAGTTCTGACTCGGAGAGAGATAACCGAACACAGGATCAGGCCTCTGGCTCCTCTAGGCCCCTCCCATCAGCAGGGACACTCACTGCATTGGTCAGGGGGAGACAAATATGCCGGACTGTCATTCAGTCTTGGCTATGCAGTGCTGGGTGGCAGGTCAGCGGGCCTCCTGAGAAACCAGCGTCTCAAAAGGAAACTCTCATTGCCAGCTGGGGAATAATTGACGATCCTTTTTAAACATTCTGCTGCATTACAAAAGGAATCAAATGCATTCACATAACAGTTTCTTAATTTGTGCTGAGATTATGAAGTAATATTTTAAACACTGCACACAGACTATAAATAAATGGGCCCCCGCAGGTGATGCGCCTCTGCAGCAGCTACACGGCTAATCTCCAAATTTCTTCCTGCCCTTGGTTGTTTTTTGACAGGGTGGTCGGATGATATCAAAAGCCTCTTTGAAAAACTCAATTATCCGTCTGGCAGGGGGGCCTCGCAGAGTGATCCTCCGATTTACGCAACGGCCGTCAAGCTAGCAGTATAGACACCTCAGGTCCAGCGCACTCGTCAGGAGGCCACGATCACCCTGCGTCACGGGCAAACCCCCCTGCTCCGACGGCAAGGAAGCCCCATCTCCATCCGCGATCGGCATCCCCACAGCACGGGAAGGGGGGAGGGGGGAATGTGCGGATGAAGATACCATCATTCCCTGCTCACGTCGGGTATGGATTGCGATAATGATTCATGCGATTTGACATTTCTTGCTTTTTAAAATACCGTATGCCATGACGAGCTTCGTGAGGGCGGTGGGAGCCCCGGCTGCGGGGCGGCTCAAGTCAATCATGCTAGCTGAAATATTCCTCCTCATCCTCATGATCGGGCTGCGGAGAAAGCCAAGCCTATTTAAACGCCCACCCAACCCTGGGCAGAAGATCCACGGAACGTAGAACCACTAGTGACCGCCATCGAGGAGAAAACAGGACGGACGAGGAGCTGTAGGTCCCCATCCAACCTTCTGCCACGCAGCCTATCTGCAGGTCACATATGACACCAGTGAAGGGCACCCTCAAGACATACAGGCAGTCACGGGAGGAGCAATGAACAGTAAATGGACTGCACTTATATAGGGCTTTTCTACTCCTACAAGTACTCAAAGCGCTTTACAATTTACACTTCACATTCACCCATCCATCCATCCATCCATCCATCCATCTATCGGTGCCAGAGGCTGCCATGTAAGGCACCAACCTGCACGCCAGCAGCACGTCGGGGTTCAGTGTGTCGCTCAAGAACACTTATGATGGGGTCAGGAGGAACCAGGACTTGAACCTGCAACCCTCTGGCTGCTGAAAGATAGCACTGCCTCCTGTGCCACCATCTTCCCCTCAGCAGTGACCCATAACGACAGGAAGTGTAGAGAAAGGTGTACACAACCGAGTGCGTGGAGTGCACACGGTGCGAGAGCAGGGAAATAAATAAAGGGCACGTCCTACCATTGGTCAGCAACATTTCCTGGACGGGGTCGTAGAGTCATATAAATTCATTGTTTACGTATTTTAAAGCAGGGATATAGGATATATATGTTCCCCTTCTGTATGAATAATGTGTTTAGGGGCCGGTTTCCCGAACAAGGATTAAGACTAGTCTTGGACTAAATTGCCGTTTCAATGAAGATTCACTGTTGTAACTCAAAGCTAGTCTAGGTTTAGGCTTAGTCCTTGACTGGGAAACTGGCCATAAGTGTGTTAAACTAAGCTATCTGGCTTTATTCTTCAGTCAGATGTTCTCCTTTTTTGCTTGCACCACACGGACCCTCTGATGTTCAAAAACATCAGAATGTGATAATGTTGATGAAACTGTTAAAAGTCACATAAGAAAGCCTATCATTTATGTCCACAGTATCTCTGTGTTTATTCATGTACAGAAGGAGGCTGAAGCTGAATTTAGGCTGTTTTTATACCCAATTCGTTTATTGATGGAAAACTATCACCTGGCCTCACTGGCAGCACATTAGCAGAGGTAGAGGATGTCAGAAAAAGTCGAACAAAGGACCCTAAGTGGTAACCAACCTTGTAAAGAACAAATTATCCAGACTTCGCGTACTACCTGCCAACCTAAGACACAGCAGTAACACGAGGGCAGAGCAGTGTGACGGTAATGAGGGAACGAGGCTCCGCGGACAAACAGAGCTCCAGTTTTATGTCTAAACATCAGCTGTGCTGAATGCTGCAGGGGTTTTCGAGGCTTGTTACGCGTAATGACACTTTCTCCTGTAACTCTTCCCAGCAGGACTGCGCCTATAAAACAACCTTAACCAGCAAACAGGGGCCTTGAAGGAACCAGCTGGAGAAGTGTGAAAATCCCAGGATAGACAGCTATTTCAGAGATAGTGGAAACACCACACATGGCATCGAGTATTCAAAGTTACCAACATCAGGCATCCTAGCCGTCTGAATGCCCACTGAAACAGTAAGTCAGCCATGTCTGCTATCCCTGGTAGCTTATGTATCCTGAAGTCTACACTTTTGTGTGTTGGAGTCTTACAATGGTCCAATGCTGACGTACGCTGGTTACCAGGAAGCTCAGCCTAGGTGCACTTGTGCCAAACATAGATGCCTGCATGCATTCAGCGGCAGCCACACGATTCACCGTTTGTAGGATTTTTAGTAGGACGGTGTACTTAATAAACTGGTCACTGGGTGTATAAATTGTTATTGAAAAAGTGAGAAGAGCTGATGTGAAAAAACAGACAAACCCAACCCAGCCACAGGTGGTCTACATAAAAGGGTTTGTTTGCTGCAAGACCGGATTAAAACCTGCAAAGAACCACAATGCCAGTACTGCGTTGGGAGCTTCTGACATTCTACTAAAGTTATTCCAAAGTACCACACATGATCTCTTTGTTCAGGGAACTGCAATTCTAGTGGTGCACCAAATGTGGAAATTTTGGCCAATATTGATAATCTATATATTTTTGTCTAGTATTACCAACAGAGATAAACAAAAAGTGGATAATCTCCGAGTTCCACAAATCTGTACTGAAATTGATGTTGGTGAAGATCTAGTGAATGATGTGTGTAGCAATTACATTTTATATATATATATATGCAAGAAATGAGACACCAGCAAAGTGCATAGTTTAGTTTAGTGACTAATGACTGATGCAACCCCTTGTCCTCCACTCTGATTGGTCAATGTAATTATCTCCATTATTTTAGTAGTTATGTCTTGGGCTAACTTTAAATATTGATACAGTTTAAATATTGGCTGAAAATAGTGGCCAACCCCGACACAACGGAATAATGCCATTGTCTTGATTTATAAGGAATATTGGCCAGTACTGATTTTAACCAATGTATTGTGCATCATTAATCAATCCCTTCACAATCAAGAATTCTCATGGCATAGCATGAAGTAACTACTCCAGGGAAAACCCTGGTTACACTGAGCAGGAAACTGTCTGTGAATTGAGTGACTTCTTGTGCCCTCGTACTCATAGCAAAAAGTCTTATCATCACGCCCGCTAATTTGCCTGGCATTCTCTAGTGAGTTACCGTGAAGAGATTATCTGCTGCTCCTGATGGATTCATTATGCTATCAAATCAGCTAAAGCCAACTCGAGGACTTGTTGTGAGACACAGGTGGTACAAATGAGTTCAAAAAGTAACTTATTTATATAGCTCATTGTGTGCAATTGGGGGCCCTATAATGAACCATCTTCCTGTCCAAGGTTTTCTGGTACCCTGTGCTTCCAGGGTCGACTTCAAACCCTCTGAAACCCTGTGCTGTCTATGTGATTGTAGAAGATGGGTGTAATGTATTTGAATATATTTTATTTTAAGCATAATGGTGAGATGTACCCCTGTCCTAACCAGAATAAAGAAATGCAAGAGTGGACAGAAGGATGAGGATGGCATAGTATTTCTGCTCTTGTAGTCTGTAGTATACACAGGCCTCTGTAGATGACCCACAGGCACGAAAATTCTTTGAAAATAACTGGAGAAAAAGTAACTGTCATACCCTGCCCGTTACAGCCTCATGTGCCACGCCCCTGTCTCCCTTCCTTGTCTGTCTGTCGGCGTTCCCTGTCCTGTGTGGTCTCATGTCCTGGCTTTTGCTCCTGTGTCTGTTCTGTGTCTCGGTCCTGTTCCCCGTCCCGCGTTGACCTGTCTTTGCTTTGTTTTCTAGGTCCTGTC
>JABFEB020000132.1:16105175-16132205 GCA_019775895.2 Stomatorhinus ivindoensis
CCCCCCCCCCCCCCCCCCCCCCCCCGCCCCCCCCCCCCCCCCCCCCCGCAGCCGATCACAGGTAGCTTAAGGCACAAGCAGGGGAACAGCGCGGATGTGGTGCCAGTTCATCACCAGGCACATACATGCCCTCGCACTAGGGGCAGCTTAAAGGTTGCTGGTTCAAATCCCATGGCCAGTAGAGTGGTCCCACCATTGTGCCGTTGAACAACGTTCTTAACTCCAATTGCTCCAGGGACTGGCTGACCCTATGTCCTCTATGCCAGATTCATGAGGTGGCCTTTTGGGACACTTTTCCAGCTGTCCTGCACGAGGTCCTACATATAAGCTGAGCACTAAATAGCTGCTTTTCTTGCACTCTCTGGTCAAACTATCTCTAACATGCGTAGGTCAGGCGGTCAGGTCAAGTGATGGGACACGCTATCACTGTCCGTTGTAGGCAGCTATTACCTATCTAGGTTCAATTATTGCAGAAACTAGTTTCTTTCCAGCTTACATCAGTTTGGTGCCAATCATGTACAAAGGACTCGTGAAACAAGAGTAGCTGTTCTGTGAGCAGATGAACTGAAGACGATTATGGACAGTTGAACAAAATGACTGTTTTGGGCAAAATGGCCGAGCTTTACTCGATTTTGGCATGTAACAGACTTGCAGAGGCAATGACGGGACAGCCAGCCTGCTATCTGCAGTCTGTCTGTAAGAACATTTCTCAGCCTCTTCTCATCTGCTTTCACAGCGCACAAAATCTAGCACAGAGACCCTGGCAGGCAAACGCTTAGGTTAGTCATCTATCACTTTGCATTATATAAACATTTTGAAGGAAAAAGTGCTAATGTAAGTTATTACCTCCATAAAGTCAAGTGCAGGCGGCAACGGCACGAAGGTATGTGCAGCAAATCACATCCTTAGCCGGCATGGAAACAGAGGCTCCTGTCAAAGTACATTATATTAGATGCCATGATTTCATAACAAAAAGTGAAACGGGGTTTCCTCGTAAAACTGCATTACTCTGTATGCAGGAGCAAAAGCAAAATAAACAGATACGACGGGAGTTTTCCGAGATTCCCGGAATAAACACCATGAAGAAAAGGATAAATTATGTTTAATAGTGGTAACAGTTCAAACGCATCAAGCTACAAGAACTCAGCCTTCCTGTCCTGTTTACAGAACCCTGATACGGGAATTTCCATTGAAAAAGGTAAATGTTTTTAAACCATCTGTCCACTCCCTGGTATCTATGGTGGAGATGAAAGATAAGCTGAAATTCGTTTATGGGCTTCATGCCACGGGTTCTGTAGGCTGAACACGATGGACGTATCAACGAGTGAATAAGAGGGAAGAATCCTAACGCCTACCGAATATCGGGATTTGGGTGGGGGATGAGTCACTGGGTAGCTGAGCGCTGCTTAAATTTACACTGTTTGGGGAGCAGATCGTGGACGGATGGGAGAAAAGGGGGGAGAGAGAGAGGGAAAGAGCAAGAAGGGAGAAATGAAGCCCCTTCACTGACAGAAGATTCCTCGCAAAGCGCGTGGCCAGGGCACCGGGGAGAGACGGGAAGTGACGGGGTGATTAGCTGGCAGCTGATTGGTTGGCAGAAGAGGTGGCACGGAGGGTCCACGCCATTGCTGGCGTCACGGATGCAGCTAGCAACGGGCGAGGTGACAGGAGAGCAGGGTAGACCAGCTGGACCACACGAGGCTGGAGAACAGCAAGCCTACAAGGACGGGATCTCCAAACATCGAGGGCCTTCACATAAAATGCCCATGTGGAACTTGAAAGAAAATGCAAGGGTGTCTGCACCTCATCAGAAGGTTGCTGGTTCGAATCCTGTGACCTGTATTTCACATTTAGGCTCTTGCGTGAGGCTCTTAACCCCAGTTGGCTCTGCTTTTTTGATTGTACATGGCTTTAGATTGAAGTGCCCGCCACATAAATAAATGTAAATGCAATACATACATCACACTGAGACATGATATCCAATTCAAATGAAGCCAAGTGCTGTCTGCCTAATGACATGTGACATCCCATTAAATTGCGCTGGCATCACATTTCCTTAGTTTCTTCCCTGATCATGTCAGCTAGGTGTGTCTGACCGTGACGGTTCCAGACCAGGACTTAGCCATTCAAACCTGAATGATAATTTCTGAGACTCACTTGCAGCATGGACCCATGTCCTTCTGTGTCTCACATGGTGCATAACCACAAGCTAGTCCTTACAGTGTTTTCAAAAACTCAATTACCCCAAGATGCAGAGGCCTGCCACAAGGCTGGTGACACTGAGGATGGAATACCAGTACATCACAAGACTCACACACACACATTCACTTAGCCGTGTGTGTTTGGTCTGTGAAAGTAATCAGGAGTAACATAAGGAACATGGGAAGAACATGGGAACTCTACACACACAGAAAGGGGGCAGGATTTAAACATCCCATCACCCAGGGGTTGCAAAATACTGGGAAATTTCAAAGTTGGAAACTTTCCATGGGAATTGGAATATATGGGTATTAATGGGAATAAACTGGAAATTTGCTAAATTACAGGTTAGCCAATGAAATGGAATTTAAACGTAGTTGAAAAAGCTTGTGTAACCAAGTGCTTGTAATTACAGTAAGTATGTGTAAATATACCCTAAAATAAGCATCTACACCCAAATACACTGCTTATATATCAAATTCTATGTTGTATTATTCATCTATGGAGTTCAATATTTCCAAAATTTAGCATGTTAACTTCCCATGGAAAGCTTCTAATAATTTTCCACCCCTTTGCAACTCTACTTCCCATGGAAAGTTTCTGGAAAGTTTTTGAGAAATTTACTGGAAATTTTCCACCTCTTTGCAACCCTAGACACCACACCACCCTATACTCATATTTAAATGTACTAGGGTAGGGTGTAGGGCTGGGCAATTAGTCAAATTTTAATTTCAATTATGATTTTGGCTTCTAACAATTATGAAAAAAATAATCGATAAAAATGTTTATGCTGCATTATATTTTGTAGTGATGCTCCCTTTCCAACCACTTTTTATTTATTTCTCAGTTGAATTACATTTCTAGTTCAAGGATATCCACTGTTAAAAAGACAAGCTTTTTGGCTAATAATAAATGCATATCACCGAAGTCAGCGAGTAATTGTGTTAAATAACCATGATCTCAATACTGACCAAAATTATCGTGATTATGATTTTTGCCTTAATTGAGCTGCCTTAGTAGAGTGTCTTTTTTAACTAGAATTAGATGTCTCCATATTGTCCCTGCTCAGCAATGAAGAATGAAGACAAACAGCAGCAGGCTACTCTGACATGGGCACAGGACAGAGCGAGGCTCCCTGGGCTTTTCCGTGCTTCCGCTGTCGAGTCGCTGTCCGCACACGAGGGTTCAGGGGCCGAGGCGAGGCAAGGAGCGGCTGGTGTGGGGTGACGACAAGGCTAAGGTGCTCGATAGCAATCAACGTGCAGCACCCGGAGAGACTGACGGAGGCCCACTTAGTTAAGAAGAATGACACTGAATGCTGTTATCCAATGGGCACGGCCTGATTCTATAAATAGACACGTTTTCTTGCCCTTATTGTTTCTGCATCCGTGCAGCATGTTGTGACCATTTTTAGACCAGATGTATCTCCCATCTACATGCATGCATAGACTAATACGAGTGCACATAAAATGGCATAGACTAATACAAGTGCACATAAAAGGGTATAGACTAATACAAGTGCACATAAAGGGGTATAGACTAATACAAAGTGCACCTAAAAGGGTATAGACTAATACAAAGTGCACCTAAAAGGGTATAGACTAATACAAGTGTACATAAAAGGGTATAGACTAATACAAGTGCACATAAAAGGGTATACAGTAATACAAGTGCACATAAATGGGTATACAGTAATACAAGCATCGCTCAAAACCCCCACCATGAACTGGACTCTTTGTTCATAGGAGGCTCAGAAGCCCCCAGGCTGTCAGCTGGGGCAGTCCCCATAGAGTCCGCTTCAAACAGGCCAGCAAAGTGCCCCGACAGCGAGTGGGCTGGCGTCCCACGAACCGGCACTGACCTCAGAGCGGGGATCCGTCAAGGTTTCAGCACAAACCACACTAGAGGGCATGTTACAACTTCTTTAGGGGACTAGATGTCCTTAGGATAGGAAGGCAAAGCTATTTGTCTGACCGCGGATTACAAACAGATGATTCTGACAAAGAAATACATGTGGACATGCAGTCCGGTTGCAGGTTATATAAGATACTGCTGCATTTTCCATCTGTCTTTAATGCCCAGTTTTGCAGTGCAAGAATGGACACTAGCCTATATCCTGTCCCAGGAAGCAGAGGGCGTAGGGAGACCGTGGACGGGAAGACCAGTCCACCATGAGACATGCAGTCTTTGGGCTGTGGGAGGAAACTACAGGACGCAGGGGAATCCCAGGCAACGCAGAGTATGCATGCAAAGTCCATACACGCAAAGCAAGGACAAGATCGTAACGCTCTAAACCCTAAGAGACAGTCAGACAGACAGACAGTCAGACAGACAGATATGGTAAGGTATTTTACAGTTACTGGGTGATGTTTCCTAATTTATGGCCTTTATGCAAACAATGGCCTTTTATACCTTAATAAATCAGTCGGCATAGAACCAGTCCAAGTGTATGACCTACAATACGATGCATAAAACCAGTGATGCCTCCCCCCCATAACGATGCCACCAGAGATTTCCACAGGGTATTCCCTCAGCCCTTCAGTCAAAGTCATGTGACCGACTGAGACGACAAAGGATCTGGCCTGGGAAATTACCACCTGGGGAGTCATTGTGAATATGATGAAAATACCAGAATAACAGAAAAAATACCATACTGCTGCATGGCTGGAAGCGTATATGTGGAACGACATATAGCGTATTTGCTCTCTCCTTTCAGTTGAAAGATATTCAGTGCTTTCATCTTTTAGCTGCATTTCTTTCTTTCTGTGGAGATTCGGGGGCAGTCTGACTGCAAGCACCTATTTTACAGTCGAAGCACAATGAGAGCCGCTGACGTTACACGTTTGTCCGTCTCCCATTCCGAGAGACAAAACAGCCTTAATGCAAGCTGGTTAAAAAAATTAATTAATTAATTAAGCTCGTTTATATGACATAATTAGCGTCTAAAAGATGAGCTATCAAGAATTTTTTTCTACGAGTTAGAGAAACTGCAAACTGGGGGAAAACACAGTATACCCACAAAATGATCTCTCGTGTAGCAGGAATTGTTACATTTCCCTGTTTTTTTTCTGCTTACATAAAGTGAATATAGAGTCGTGGCAAAAATAAAACGGTGGCATAAAATGGGGGCAGGTACAGGTGCCCATCTGCCTGGTGTTTCATAAGCGTGTCGCACAGAAACACATACGTCGGCTGTGGGGGAGGGGCTCTGATTTATATTAAATGCACAGGAGTCACGAGTGATGTAGCTGCTCCCTGGCCACGCCCTCCGCGCGAAGGCAAATGGAGGCAGACTGAGCCCGTAACGTCCTACCATCAAATATACCCAGTAGGGTCAGTGTTTCACTGGAACCCAGGAGGATGTTATGATCTCTCATTAGTGTTCTTTGCCTTTATTGTGACTGTCCTACTTTTTAATGGGATTGAATCCAAATTTAGGTAATCGTAACTTAATGCTTTTGTTTTTACGTTAATTTCAGCTTTGTGTGTTCGTGCACTATCCACAGACTGTAAGCCAACATTTTCAGAAAACAAAAAAATATTGTAATTTTGACCAATAAGCCTTTTTGACCCTTTTTACCTCAAAGTGAAACATTGAATCATAAGATGGTGGGGTAAACTGAAGCAAAACTACTACAAAACAATGACTCTAACAGGACAAGATAAAATCTCACGATCTTACCTGGTGCAGCGAGCACAGCCTCGCGGCAGTGGAAACAATGTGTTTTCCAGCCGAGCCACATTATCCAATGAGTTAAGAGTTAAATAAAATTTTAACATCAAACAAATATAATGTGTAATGGTGCAACCACATATGGTCATAAATTAAAGACTTAATGTTATTTACCTACAGCATTTCATTGAATCATAATACATAGAAGTATGTGCGTGTTTCGTTTTTCAAACAAGCAAAACACAGCATCAAAAACAGAAGACATGACAGATTTAAGAAGCCGAATATAATGTTTGAGGACGTGCGAATTAATTACTAGTCATCGAAGTTATTTACATTGGTGGCGTTTGTAATTGGTGACTTTGGGTGTTTCTTCAAAGCCGTAGCATACTGCAGTAAAGTGGGAATGGCAAGAATTAAAAAAACGGCACCCCAGCCTTCACCGAACTGCGGAATGTGACATGTTTTGTAATGACAAGGTCGTTGTAGCAGAACTAACGCGCCACTGCAATGAGGGACACCATCAGATCATTTTACAGGCTGCTATATTTCACCATAGACACAGCGTTCACCAAACAAGGCCAAAATACTACGAGTGGCGCCTGGAGTCAGCGAAGGTCATTTTATGAGCGTTAGGCAACATTGATATACGCAATTAGCCGACATGTACCGGGTACTCCATCTGATTCGTTGACTGCCGTTCCAACGTGAGATTTAATCATTACAGAAATGCCATAAGCTAAATCAACACCAACGGGAGGTCACCAGCGTGAAAGAATACTTCGTTTTAATATGAAAAACATAAATGTCACTAACACACCCCCGTCAATCACTATTTCAGCCGAGGTAAGGTGGTGGGGAGAGGCGAAAAGGGACAGCGTGCTTCCCATAAACTCCGCAAGAGCTCGTCCTCAGTTGATAAAAATATGTTTAGGAGAAAACCAAAACTATAGATTCTGGATGAAATAACGTCGGCGGTCTGACATGTTTATTCATTATAACGCAGCGGTGAATCTGTGACAATTGCACCATCTGTCCCATTTCATACCACATGCTGCTATAATTGAGATTAACATAACACCGTTGCAGTGGGATGTATATGTGTGTGTGTTTATACACACCTCTCAAAAACCGTTCCGTGATCATTACGTTCCCTGAATTATGACTGTCTCTTGAAGACTGTGATAAGCGGTGAAAACCAGGGAACACGCCTAAGTCCAGGTTCAGGCTACTACACGCAAACATGCAGAAACACAATGCTTATTTACCAATTTATTATTGTAAATTTTCATATTTTTGCCATTATCGCAGCATTACAAAACGCAAGATGCCCTTACCTTATCGTACGGCACTTTCCGTTTTATGTCAACGTCAAGGAAAGGAATGAACCCTAAGATGCGGCACAGGGACCGTGGCGGAGGACAGACCACCGGAGGCTGGAAGGAACAAGACAGGAGAGCAACCACATTACACGATGTACCCCTCCCTCTCCTTCCCCTCCCTTCTTTACGTCCTCTAAAGGATCACTCCATTCGAAGGATTGAATGGGGGATCCAATCGGGCGCTGGAATGTCTTCAAATATGATTTTTAAAATATTTATATGAAAAATTTGTCTTCATAAATTAGAAATTGTCTGCACTCCATAACCCCAGCACCTTCTACCGCACCTCCTTAGAATTTCTTTATGAATGA
Organism: Stomatorhinus ivindoensis; assembly: GCA_019775895.2. NCBI lineage: Eukaryota > Metazoa > Chordata > Actinopteri > Osteoglossiformes > Mormyridae > Stomatorhinus > Stomatorhinus ivindoensis. The sequence continues at coordinate 16,112,741 of JABFEB020000132.1, forward strand.
AATACAAAATAGCCTCACCTTACACACTGTACGTTTAACAATTATGCACGTGGTCCTAAAACAAATTGACGGGGATTTCCCTTGTTTTACGCCATAACAAGATACCCATACGTAGTAATTCGTTTTTTCGGGTACAATTTAATAGCGTGGAAGAAATCCTCTGTGCTTTACAGGTCAAGGTTTTAGTTAATATTCTATTAGAACTTAAGGTTAAAATTATAGGCTGCTTCTTGTAAGGTCAATAAATTCGAATGTTCTACTTTTTACTTAAGTAATTCTAAAGCCATGTGTTTTAACTTTTACTTGAGTAGTATTTTACTAGGTGGTTTTTACTTTTACTTAAGCAACATGGTGTGGTATCTGCCTTTACTTAAGTATGAAAATTATATTCATAGGTATTACAAATGCATTCTCATGGAAACCAATTTAGATTTTTTGAAGCCGTGAGCACAAATGAGTAAAATGCCATTGTCTATAAATACTTTTCTGTGAAATTTAATATGCCTTAAGCGAATACTCTACACTGCTGCGACATCACAGCTGATATGGCTAAAAAAGAAAAAGTAGAAAATATTAACTAAATGTCTTCAAAGAATCACACAGTAGTAGGCTATTACCTACGTACAATAGTGTATTTTTTATCATGGTTTTGAGACAAAGAAAGAAGCGGTTTTGTGGTACAAATAGCGTAATTTTGACAGATTTTTCTTCATGAAATGTTCTTTTAGATGAACTTCAGAAGAAAAGATATAAACTTTCCCCATATGCTCAAATATAGCTCAATACTTTTGTATTTGATTCTTAAATGGTGTACTTCTCTTCCATCAAAGTGTGCTTTTCATTCACTGTTGGTGATTTTCATAGACAGGATTTCTAGGTGTAGCAAATGCAGTTGGAACAATGTAGGGCATGGTGGGGACGTCGTCGCTGCGATTTACAGATAATGCTGTTTTTTACTACATCCAAATGGAATCTTGGCGCTTGAGCAGTTCGACGCTGGCGCGATGCAGCAAGGATGAGAATCGGCGCCTCCACGTCCAAAGCCGTGATGTTACTCAGACGGTGCAGGCTTGTTGGACTAGGAGTATGATTCTCGCTTTTGATGTAAGGGGCCATGGGTTCATAATCCCATATACAATTGAGGATTTATTCTGTAGAGTCGTATGTGTTTGTGGCTCAGCGATTTAGGATGCCGTACTTCTGGAAGATTGTATATTTCAATGCCAGTTTTAACAAACAGGATTTCACCGTTGTAGGTTGCTTTTAACCTGCGGTGTCGTTATCAGCCTGGATACACACAAACACACACACACACACACACAATAATAATAATAATAATAACAACAACAACAATAGGCCTAGTACTATAAAACCCTGATCTATTATCCTGTCATTCCGATTTTACTTTAAAGAACTCGGAAATCATATAACCCAAACCCGTAAACCTATAGATCGCTTGTCATTTTTAGCTGCATGTGTTAATTCCTTCTATTAAAAAATCGACATTGGTTAGAAAAAGAAAAAGACGTTTTGTTCGTCGTCTTGAATTTCCGTCAATATTCATCCATTTAACATTCTCTATATTTCAGATCGTGGAGAAAATGTTTAAAAGACCGTTATGGTTAATAAGGATTCATAATAAGCTTTGGCAACATAATGCTTCATCATTGTCAAAGTTCTGTTCATCTTCCAGGGGTTTTACGCTTTCTGCTGAACATAAGAGGCTTGAAGGGAGAACCCAGATGTGCTGGAAGGATGATATCTTCTGTTTGGAATGAGCTACAGTATGTAGCCATGGAATGAGAGGTGTGGCCTGACCTGAGCCGCGGGCTGCCACCGTGACCATCACCAGGAGGAAGCGTGTGGAGATGAAGGTGTAACTCATAAGGAGTCATTCGGCTGGATCAGATTTAAATGTCAAATAAACAAATAGTCTATTGATCTGACCACCAGGGCAGGTCATAGAACAAGGGAGACTATATTTTGTGGTCCTCCTACCAACTACATACTTATAAGCATGTCATGTAGGAGACAGCCAGACATTAGCCTACTGCTAGCCTAGTACTGCCATTGCTCGATATGAGCAGTTATCTTTAAATTATGTGTGTGTGTGTGTGTGTGTGAGAGACAGAGAGAGAGAGAGAGAGAGAGAGAGAGAGGGTATACCTTACTTTATGGGGACACAATGTCCCCATAATATGATGAATACCTGTTTTTTTCCCTTTATGGGGACCAGTTTCCTATAATTTTCTTTAAACAATAATTTGTAGCAAACAAATAATTCACTTTATCCAGAAAGACTATCATATGCTAAGATAAAAAATGATTCTGATTCACATTTTATTGAAATAGCTTCTGATTCACCAAACCAGGTGGTTAATCCATTTTATTGATTTTTACATATTGGAACATTCCCTTCTCAGCAGATAAGCCCTAATCAGTAAGCCGTTGTTGTTTCCCGTAAAGTAATTCAGTATTCATAATGTGTCTATTTCTTTCATGTTGTTTTATCTCACACATGGTTGCTGTGGTGATTCTGCAACATTCTAGACAATATTTTCCTGCCACAACTTGGGTCCATCAATGGCACCAGAATACAAATAAATTGGCAGTCCTAAGCGATGAACTTCTCACCTTGTTTGGAGTTGCTTTTCCCAGAAAAACACAGTTTATGTCCATTGGACACACACACACACACATACACACACAGAGCCATGTAATCATATCTTTTTGGGGATCGCTCATTCATTTCTATAGGAAAAATGCTTTCGCCAACTTTGACAACCTTAACCCATACCCTGCCCTAAGCATAACCATAAGTAACCAAGCAAAATACAAGAGGTTTTGCATTTTTAGTTTTTTCATTGCAGCCATGGATTTTTATAAAATTGAATTTTACCATGTGGGGATCAGGAAATTGGCCCATACCCAAATCTACATCCTTGATAAAATATTATAAGGAGGAAGCTAGAAATATTAAAATAGCACTAAAGAGCAAAAAACAAACTATAAATAATAACCATAATTAGCTGCATGTACTCCATCTGAATAGGGTGCTTGACTTTGCATACAGTATGCATGTATGCATAAGAATTTGGTATTACAATCATGCTCTACCAGAGATTTATGTGTTTTCAAATGAAAGAAGAGCTTTGTATCTTTGTATTTCACCATGAGAAAAAGCACTTTCTTAGTCCTGAGTGTGGATTTGGGGTTCGTTATATGCAGTTAATTCCATGAATTCCATTAATGTTAATTACATGCAGTTTAAGCAAAATAATCCAATGCTGTCATGTAAGGATAATGTGTTCACCTTCATGTTTTTCATCTTCAATTTCATATATTTGTATTTTAATTAATACAAGTGAGGGGGATGAAGACTATTTATATTTGTTTATTCCTGAGGTCCATTACAATACAATTTATGTAACGAATACACGTGCAGCTTCACGTTAAATTAAAATGACGGCTGTGTCGCCATCTAGCGGCTGCCATGCTAGGCTCCGGACCCTGGGTGTGTCAGGCAAATAAAATAACAGGTTGCGGAAAGAGCAGTTTTACTTTCTTGACTTATTCAGATTCCTGTTATCAAATATGTCTCACGGTGTGCTCACCCTGAAGCAATAATTTTATTCTTTTTCTTGTATTTGTCCTGGAACCATTGCTATTTGATACGCCTAGTTAAGCTATCTTAATTCAGACATAATTTTAAATATAATTTTACAATGGCAATTTGTTTACAACGAAGTAAAATATCTATGTTCACCAAACATGATTATTGACTCGAAGCATTTTTGTATTTGGTCGAGTGCAGTAACGCAACTTAATATTCTGGCCATTGACGAACCACGGATAAGATGCAAAATGTTAACAGTTCAAGTTAAAATGAAACAAAACACTGCAGTATCGGTTGTTATAGCCCGTTGTCCACACATTTGCTTAATTCACATTAGGTTCTGAAATGCAAATCACCAACTTAACGCCCACGTTTGCTCTGTTCCACCTGAATCCTATTAGCAAACAGTGAGCGTCGCCTGTTTTTTTCCCAGCTCCCATTCCTGTTGTACAACAGGTTTCACCTTTGCGCTGACGCAGAGCTCCAGTTAACGGCGCTATCGAAAGCAAATGGATATTTTCTAGACACCACCTTTTAGCAGAAACCCTTTTGGGATTTGCAAACCAGCACCGGTGGGTTTACCTATGCGCTGGATTCTCCAACATGTAAATACCACCAGACTGGAAGCTGTTGAAATTCAGCGTCGATCAAAATACCAGCAGCTTCAGCATGTTCCAGCAAAATCTGCTGGTGGACCGATCGCGCGGACGGGATCAGTATGATAGCTGACAACATGGATCTGCTGTGGAGAATCTTCTCGGCTCTAAGCTTTGACTGCTTCAGACGTGAGTCGTGTACCGGGCAGAGGTGAGTTTACCTGGCATCGTCAGAACCGCAGTCTCTAAATGCAATGTTAGTATTATACGAAGCATATTTTCAGCGCATTTTGCATCCCTCTTAATAATCGCTCTTTAATTTTAGCATTGGCTCAGTATCTCTTTAGCCGCACCGCGCATTAAACAGCATTAATTTGATTTATTACGCGTTTGTATGTTATGCAATAACAATTGCGTAGCTAGTAAAATTTTCTATGCAAATCATAGTTGCATCCCAGTAGTATATATCTGGGTTGTCTGTCTTCAACAGGGGGAACCGAAGTATATCCGTTTCGTAAGGGTAAGGAATAAAGACGCTAATTTGGGGATTGATTGGGATTAAACGTGTTTGTCGTACGAAATAAGAGCGTAAAAAGAGTTTTAAAAATAAAATATTTCTTACTTGTAAAATTTTTTGTAATGAGGTCAAGACAGGCACTGTGTCGTAGTTTCTCGTGATACGCATTATGCTATGAAGTGCTACATATCGTAGCTGATGTATTTTTTTTGTAAATTTTGTTCATTTAATTGGCATACAAAACCTTTTTTTGCCGTGTTTGGTATAATGCCCATTTGTACCAGAGTGGAAATAACTGATGCGAGATTCCTTTATAAATGATATTGAGGCCATTTTCCCTGGAGGATTTGATTTCCACTACATAGTCTTTAGTGACCAGTTTTCTAACCATGAGTTAATGTCATTTATCCAGGTCTCCCACGAAGTCAAGTCAGGCTGGCAGTGTAGAGAGCAGCTCCCTGAGTGGAAGCCTGTCTTTGGGCCCTGATTTACCCCACTGCCAGTGTTGCATCACCTATGATGCCCGACTGAGGCGCCTCTCCTGTGGGCATCTCTATTGCGACGCCTGCATTGACCGCATCGTCAACCTGGCCTTCGAGGACATCGAGGGTCTCTCTGACTACCCTTGTCCCATGTGCAAGTCCATCCGCCAGCTCGGTGACCTGCTGCACGTCCCAGATGCCCTCAGCACCCCTGTCTGTGTCCCGTTTTGGAGTCTGCAGCGACAGGTCATCAAAGGGGAGGAATGGAGGGGAAACTGAGGATGGTTAATGATGTTTCCGTGGGTCATTCTAACATTTGCAAGGCTAGTCCATCAACTGTTTAAACTGAGGTTTGGACTTCTCGGTAATATGTGAAGGCCTGATTTGGTATAACGACCCAAAATCAGGACGTCAAGTATTTTCTGAAGCAAAAAACCATTATGGCAGTGTATGTTTCACTATATAAATAAACTGAATTTGCGAACAGATAATGTGATGTGTGTGTATATACAGTGGACCACTGACTCCAGTCAAATCTAATTAAGATAGTATGCGTCTACCAGTGTTTGGGATTTTTTTGTGTTTTAAGAAACGCTTCAAAATGAGAATTCCGAAAGAGAATATCTGGGTGACCATGACTGGAGATCAACAGAATGTCAATCTTGTTTGGATATTCACCTGTGAGAGAGAAATATACATTTACTAAGCTTATTGTACAGTGATTTGGTATTCTAGTATGTTGTCTTCAGTGTGTGTGTCATTTCAAACTGATCAGATTTCCTGTTGGGCAGGAGTTATTTCAGAAATGTACATCATAAAGGTTCAAGCTATCACAATGGCAATGAATGTTTGAGCTGTTTCCATGGTAACTTTTATAAGGTGTAATATGTGACAAGTTTTAAAATTGTTCATTTTAACTGCTCACTTTAGTGTTTAGTAGTGCTAATATCAAGCTATTTCAAATGAGACAATGCTGTAAATATATTTATTTTCAATAAAAAATAAAACACATTCTGTATTTGAGTCTTTTTTTCAATCAAATTGCTTTACAGTACAATTTCTGGGAAAAAAATAGGCAGACAAGATTTTCAAAACAAAAGTTTATTCCTTTTGCTCATTAAATAAAATGCAAAAACACAAAATAGGCTATATACATATTAAAGAGTTTCATTTGTATCAAAACTGGAAATATTCATACATTTGATGTAGGAGGTTTGGAAGGATATGCTTCAAATAGCCATCATTTTACTGAACTGCGGTGATTTTATATAGTTTGGCCGTTGTTTTCTCCATGAACCAGTTGGGACAAAGGCACTACAATGATAGATTGAAATAGAATAAATATTTAGTCTGATATTTACCACTTTTGATATAAAGTAATATTGGCTGCATAATGCTGTCTATTTCCTTTAGGTCTGTCAAGAATTATATATTAGCCTATATGTTGAGATCAGAAAAGCTGAACTAAAATTCTTACTTGTACACTACGTGGTAATGTAGGGCGGAATTCAAAGCACTGATCCAGAACCTTTATTTTTTTACTCCAGAATATCTGAAACGCATGAAGTAAACGTAGCCTAGTAGCTACAGCAATGGTTCTCAAATGTTTTAGCCCCAGAACCTACATTATTCCTTGGTCAGTAAGTCACGACAATTCTGTCGTCGACCATGGTGGGGAGTTGTCTATGTTAAATGATGTCGGGAGATGCGCCAATCGTATTTTTTTTAAACACCGTGATGGTTCACTCACAACTCACTTCTGGATCACAACCCACCAGTTGGGAAACCCTGACCTACAAGATTAGTAATATGGGGTCTTATTAGAGGAGATAAAAAGCCAAAATTATCCCAGTGCTTTGTCAGCTGGAGATTCACTTCATATGAACAGGCGTCACTGACTATTTCACCGCCCCTTTACGTCGTCGCTTTACGTCATCGCTTTACGTCGTCGCTTTACGTCGGCTCTCCTGCATGTTCCCAAAGCCACGCTGCACTTAAAAGTTTATTTGGGGAGAAATCCTAGAACTATTCATTTAATGCAGGCTATATGTACAGATTATAAATATACATAACAAAAATAGATGCTGGCAGTTGCTCTTGATGATTACTCAGTTATATTTAGCATGTTAATATCATTCACCCATCATCTAACCGCTTATCCTGGTCAGGGTTGCAGGGAATGTTAATGCCGGCAGCAGCTAATACTACAATGTCTTTGTAATACTCTTTGTAATAATACTGAAAAAAAAATCTTTAATCTTAATGTCACTGTTGTACCACCTGGTTGGGCGAGCTGTAGCCAATCAGGAATGAGAATACATACATACGTTGGGCACTTCTTTTCACAGCCGCATTGTCCACTTCATGCACAATACATACAATAGCTATAATAAACATTTGGCACTCAGTGACTCCATTCCCATCATTTATAGTGCTATCAATTTCAATCATAACCCTCCCACCCACTGGAGGGAAAGTACTATTCAAAAATTAAATTTCGTTTGAGAAACAGTAACATACAACCGTTTTCCCCCTCTGTACCAAGTATCTGAAATATTTCCTGCTGGTATATTATTGTACGCTGCACCCATATATAGACTACAGTCAATGCATAGTATGTTTACAGGATTTTACCACCATATAAAACATCTGTATCAAAATTGTTTAACCAGCAGAATCCAGTTAAATGCAAAGAGCCCCTGAAAGGTAGGTTATTTTAGCACTTTTGCGGTTTTCTGTTAAGCTTTCTCCCTTCTGTAGAGATTTTCAGAATTGCTCACAGCCCACGGACCAATACTGATATTAGTCATAACCAGCTGTTGTCAGGCAGACCCATTTTTTTGTAATGACTCTGTGCACAAAAAAGGGTCATTAACAAATGACAGAGAAAGCTGATCAACTTGATATAGCTTGTAGACTGAACAATCTAGCAATTCAGATTTGGGAAAGAAGATACAACTAATTAGAGTGAACATTAAACTGTGAAAATGAACATATAATCATGTTGCAAACATGTAGGGTTGACGAGTAAAGTAAATGGCATTTGTGCATAACAAAAAGGTAAATACCTTGCAATAATAAATGTCTGAAATCCAGAAAACATACTGAAGATCAATCACCAAAGAAAACTTCTGCAAAAATAATATTTTATCTAAGGCATTCTTAAGAATAAGCTCTGAAATGTATTCTTAAAAAAGAAAGTGTGGGAAAGCCATTAGGATTTTAATGTGACATGATTTTAATAAATAAAATGCTTATCATTGTGTTGTTTGGGATGTCACACTATCCTCTTGCATCATGGGAAGTTAATTTCGCTGTTCAGCTCGGTCCACGACAGGAGTGAGGGGAGTCTGGTCATTAACGCTGCTCTCAGTTCCGTACCTTCGCAGTTTGCTGTGCAGGTCTACTGGGATGATGCACTTAGGACGCCAGCGATGAATCTTTCTTCTTGCTCAGCCTGGTGTTGGGCATGGGGGCATAGCGCCGGTCCGGGCGGCCGTCCTGTGACTGGCCAAAGAGGAATGTACGCTTGCTGGCGTCCTGCGGGACGAGGGCGGGCAGGGCGGACGTTGGGGGTGGGGCCCGGGCCACGGAGATCCGCGGGGCCGCGAAGAGGAAGGTGCCGCCGTTGGCGTTCTGGTTGAGGTTGACGTTGGCGTTGGCGTTGGCTCGGTGCGGCTCCTGCTTCTTGGCTCTGGATCCCGCCACTGCCGCCGCCGCCAGCCTGTCTCTCAGCTGCTGCACCTCCTGTGCCAGTCGGTCCAGCGGGTGGTGCGAGGACACGGGTGCAGGGTGTGAAAAGGCCTTCAAGCACAAAGGACAATGTCACCGTAAGGAGTCACGTGTCAAGTCAACGGTCAATGACGGCGACTCTGACTCGGCAAATACCTGTGCCTGCAGGGCCCCGCGGAGGTAGCATTCCCTCCAAATCCCCACACAAGGACCCAGTAGCTGAGGAAGCAGTTCCTGCGGCTCAGAGCGCCCCCTGCAGGACTCCGCCAGTAAACAGGCCTTCTGCAGCCGCTCCAGCCCGGGCAAGCTCTCGGACGAAGGGGCTCGCCGGTGACTCTTCCGGTAGGAACCCCCAGACCCCCCACCGCTACGCCAGGGCAGAAGGTGCGAGGGAGAGGAGAAGCTGCCCCGGGACAGAAGGAAGACAGAGCCCAGGGCGCCATCGTTCGGCTGAGTGGGAGATAGGAAGACAGGGGCCATTTGATAAAAATATCTTTGACTTGAAACACCTTTAAATCAGGCTATTAAAAACTCACATTCTAATTCGCCACCCCTCAAGACCATTCCTTTTCCAGGACGAGGTGACCTATTCGTCCGTGTCGTAATTATTGCCATCATCGGAGCTCACGTTATTCGAGAGCGGCTCAGAGCAAAAACACCGTGACTGGCCTTGTTCTGCTACGCGGATGAATGTTTAATGTTGCTGAAAGTGGGAGTGTCATTTCATCACCTTGGACTGAATGACAATATTGGTCTTGGGCAAAGTCCCAGCCTGAGAGACTGACTGCTTAGGCATACAGCAGTTAGTGCTTCATTTGGGGACGGGGGAAGGGATACAGGATAGAAAAATTAAATGGCTTGCAAGTGGACATTCAGGAATCACCTTGTACGGTATTAATTCATTTGTGTTGAATGCTGTTTGCATCCATTTTATCTTACCCTCTAGACACTTATCCTTTGATCTGATTAAAGTATGGATAGGTTATTCGTTGATAAACTATATAAAGTTTATTCACAACTACAAGGAGTTTTGAGGAAGCACAAAAGTACAAAAATAACATTTTGGGAAAAAATGTTTTGGTCCACTAAAAAAAACCAGCTATAAAGCACATGAATCACATGGACGCAGAGTCACATGGGGCTGGGGTCACGTGACTAAGACAGCCACGTTCAATTGGCTCCTGTCACGCTCTCCCTGGGATGCTAAGCTGAGCACTGTCCACCAGGCCCCCCGAATCCTTGGTGTGGACCACTGCGGGCACGCCCACGCTTTTCCAGCGCTGGGCGAAGCCGACACGACGCCCTAATTACACAGACGAGGGGGGAGCAGAAGGACAGATGGTAGACATTCCAGCTGTGACTACCATGCCAAACCAGTCAGAGAAGTGGCACAGAGAGACCCCAAACCGCTCTTTAGACTGTTTTGAAGGTTTTTTTTGAGGAACAGAGAGCTTCTTTTTTTACTCCCAAACAGACCATCAAGTGTTCTTTTAGCCTCCTTAACTTTTACATATGGCCTCTTAAATGTGCTTTTCATCGCGCCGTTGTTATTTAGCACCAAGGTTTTACGCAATCAGTTCCTTAACCAGATGACACTGAGAGTGTATATTCACATACCAGCTGGATTTTAAGAGCATAAATAGCTCTCCACTATTCCGTCGCCACTTAAAGCTGCAAGACATTCATGTGGCTATGAATGATTGAGTGGACAGTGCTGCTTTTTGTCGAAAACCACTTGCAGGTGCCGTCAAACTTTACCGCCAAGATTCTCAATTGTTATCTTACTCATACAAGGACACATGGGCACAAATTTAAGTAACATGACCCACATGCAAAAAAAGAAATTGCTCAATATTCACACTTCTGACAAACAGAGATACATCCAACCAACAACAATATAATACTTCGAATAAGTATTTTACTCACCTATTTGCATGCACACATTTCGCAAGCCTTACAGATTATACTGTATATACAGACACTCCTCAACTTACGATGGGGTTACGTTCTGATAGCCCATCGTAACTGGAAAATATCGCAAGTTGAACATGAATGTGAAATGGTACATAAATAATTAAATAAATACTTTCACTAAGTGAGCACATAAATAATTACTGTAACTAATATGATGTGCAATATGCTGTTAAACACTGAGACGTTGCCGTTCGTGATCGCTGCAGAAACTGCAAGCAAGGCCGGGTGGATTCTGGCATCACCTGGCACCAGTAGAAAGTATCGTACGGCATATCGCTAGTCCGAGAACAGATCAAAATTATAATCATGCATAGATGCTGTTCTGACCTTGTGGTAATGCGGGGTGGTATTTAAGTTCCCGTTCAGGACCGAGCAGACCGGGCCAGAGTTGGTCAGAGGCTGGCTGAATTGGACTCGTCTCTGTTGGCTGTACTGCAAGGCCCAGTCCCAGACAGCTGGGAACAGGAGGTCCAGTGGATCCTGAGTAGAATCGGGGGGCGTGGCTTCCCTCCAGCAGCCGTTGACGGGGGTGTAGCTCTGGGGCAGGCGCTGGGAACACAGCATGATCGATTAATAACACTCAGATGGGTCTGAAAGACCCTGTAGCTGAAGTCTCTTACTAACATACTTTTTTTTACCATTCCATATATGGTCAGTGACGCTAAGACAGACAATCTCTCTCTACTCAGCATCAGTCTAATGTGGGGATTCTCAACCACTACCCTGTACTTAATACTCCTTCTTAGGTAAACACAGTTTGATCCATAACGGTCCCTCCCACAGTCGGTGAATATTATCAAGGGGTCGTACAGTGGGCTTTTTAATGATCGCCAGCTGGAACTCATCTTTGGAAAGGTGGAGAATTTCTGTTCTAATGTAATACTCAGACGGTCTCACTGTGGCTTCATGCCTCCAGGGTTTGTAGATCGGATCCCGCCCTTGCTGTTTGCGTGGACTTTTCCTGTTGCCCCAGAATTGTGTGGGCTTCCTCTGGTATTACTGGAATCCTCCCAAATTCAAATAACCAGTCAGGCGAATCGGTCTCTCTAAACTGCCCAGAGCATGTGTGCCCTGTGAAGGACAGGACTCCCACAAAGGGCTTCGCCTGCCCTGTGAAGGACAGGACTCCCACAAAGGGCTTCGCCTGCCCTGTGAAGGACAGGACTCCCACAAAGGGCTTCGCCTGCCCTGTGAAGGACAGGACTCCCACAAAGGGCTTCCTGTGAAGGACAGGACTCCCACAAAGTGCTTCCTGTGAAGGACAGGACTCCCACAAAGGGCTTCCTGTGAAGGACAGGACTCCCACAAAGGGCTTCCCCTGCCTCACGTCCCTCTGCTTCTTGAGTAGTATGACATCATGGATAATGGTAACTTCGTTTTGGAGAAGAAGCGGCCCAAGCAGAAGAATTCTTTAGGGGTCCGCCCATGCCTTTGTGTGACCCTACCCATCATCTCCATAATGAATAAGCATCAGGAAGTTGGCTTGATGAATTAGCTATCATGTAGTGTAAGTGTATTAGTTACTAGAATTTCAGTTAGCTAAAATATTTAATGTGACAATGCTACCTGGTCTGTGTTGTTAACATCATCCACCCTCATAAAATGCTGTGTTATCAACCTCATTCATTAGCTGGAATACTGTTTCGGCCCACAGGCAGATGTGCTGAGTGACCTGTATGTGTGTCGGCTTCCCTTTTTCGCATAAGTGAAAAAAAGAAGATGAGAGGTTGGGAAGCCATCTTGGTTTCTCTGCTGGCTCGCCGCGCGGTCGAGACCCTCGGCGGCAACGGCGGCGGGCGGCTACCTGCGACGGGCGGCTCCTCTCCCTCTGGCAGTTGAACAAGAAGGTGCTGAAGAGAGGGAGGTGGGCGCTGTCATGGAGAGCCAGGAGGTAGTCCCCGGTGAACTGGAAGCGCGTGGGACACTGGGCCCATAGCTGCCAGACGCAGTCCAGGAAGAGCAGGAACACGGGAGCCTGTCGAGAGAATCGGCACAGGAGACCTCATGGTGCGGCGGGTCGGCTGCCAGTGACGCACAGGGGTCACACCCGCCATGTGCCACTTCTTTAGAACGTGGCACCATCTCACAGCCGCGAGACAAAAATCCTACGGATCGTCATGCACACAGACCAAAGCATTTGACAAACAGTGAGAAAATGACATGTTGCAAAGTTGAATGGTGGACTGCAAACTTGTGGGATTTTCACTCACACAAAAATGTTCTGAAGGCAGAAGTAAAGGAGATTGGTTCAGAGAGATAACCAATCAGATTGCAGAGAAGGTGAGTCCAAGCAACTAGAGAAGGCACGACCATGACATCTGATTGGTTGCTCTCGCTTTCTTTGGTTTGTTTGGACTGTTATCACAAGGTCGCTGGATCAAATCCCACGGTCGGAAGAGAGATTTCATCATTGGGTCCCTGAATAAGGCCCTTAACCCCAATAGCTCCTGGGACTATTTATCCCTGCTTTCTTATAAAAAAATGGATGCATCAGCTAAGTTTAAAAGTAAAAACAATAAAACTTCCTTCTCTTCAAACTTCAATGAACACGGCCGACACTACAAGCTAACAAGTTAACCAAGAGGGTAGAATGTGAGGAAGGCTTCGTTTAACACCGGGGTGTGATGGGGTCTCTGCCACGGCCTGCTGCGAGCTTCACCTCTTCCTTGTCACTGTCTCGGTAGTAGTTGGCCCTGCTGAGAAAGCGATGTCCAGCCATCACCCACTCCTTCTGGATCAGCCCTTGGAAGCCCACCACGGTTCTGCAGTATGGGTCACTCATCACCTGGACCAGGCTGGACACAACGCAGTTCATGTCCTGGTCTTCTGGTTCTGAGGACACGTGCACGAGTATGAGTTAGCCAAGCTCACATGTTCTCCAATGCGCTGTATTTCCACCAAGGGATCTGCAGTATTAGGGGTAGGTAGAAGAATACAGCCTAGATCTGGACATCCCATGATCCTCCACAATGAAGGATAAAAGGTGCTAGTGAGGAACTTCATCTGATCTACAACAATAACCTCACTTACCATAGCCTGATAAATAACAAAAAAATCTTTACATGGATCATTTCAGACAATAATCCCTCAAAAAGTATTTTGCGGTAACTGCACGTCTCAAAAAGAACAGTGGAAAGACATGAAGGTGTCGTAAATGATCAAATAGAAAATAGTGCCACCTGGTGTTCATGTGTGGGTGTGCATTTTCTGACCTATTATGTGTGCTGTCATGGTCCAGTGTTATTATTTTCCTCATAATCATAAATCATAATCGTTTTATACTCCCCTCTTATAAACACCTTCCCTGTGACTTTCTGTAAGGTCATTCTGTAACCCACCAGCCAGTAACACAGACAGAACAAAGAGATGACACAGGTCCGGCGCCTAGACGCAGCGAAAGCAGCTGACTCACCTTGCAGGACGACTGTCAGCTGACCGGCTCTCAGCAGACATGCAACCTCAGCAGCCTTCTTCAGACAGCACCTAGTTGGGAACGAGAAATCAGAGCTCTGTAGTAATCCCTGAAATGATGCGCTCAATCGGCGATAACGCTTTAAAGCCCAGCATATCCTTAGTTAGATGATAAATCTTGTGCAGTGATTGGCCATTGGTGTATCTCCTGCTTAGAGACACATTGACCTATTGTGCTCATGGGAGTTTTACTTATACAAAAATGTTCTGAGGGCAAAACTAAAAATGGTTCACAAAATAACCAATCATGTTATAGAGGAGGTGGGTCCAAGCAACTAGAGGAGGCGGGACAAAGACTTCTAATTGGTTGGTCCCGCCTCCTCTAGTTGCTTGGACCCACCACCTCTATAATATGATTGGTTACTTCTTAACCAATTATTTTGATTTCTGCCCTCAGAACATTTTTGTGTACGTAAAACTCCCAAGAGGACAGATTGTGCCAAATAGGGCCAACCCAACCCTCTTCACTGTCCTTTTAAAATGTGATTAACCTAGTTATTATTTGTCATCTTTCATCCCATCCTAGGGGAAAGGGGGGAAGGGGGCGGAGCTGGTGCCAGTATGCCCCCCAGCAAAGGAACAGAACCAGGCTGGACACGGTACAGTCTGGCTCCATTTTCTTAACAAGTGACCTCAGTAGGATTTGGATGCTTGTGAGTTACTGTGCGACCGGCGGCTGAGCCTGGAGGATGGGGGGGGGGGAACGGGCTACTGGAGAAAGCGAGAGAAGAATGTATTAATTATGTTCTCTAAATGTGCATGATGGGGTCTACAGCAGTAGTTCTCAGTCCTGTTGTATTAAGGACCAGGGGTGGAATGAAAACATTTTAGCGGGGTGGGGGTGGGGGGGTGTCAGAAACAGGATTGAGAACCACGGGTTCATTGCAGCCATAAAAGTTGTGATTGTGCTGAAGGCTGGACTGTAATTATAAGACTTCAGATATTCAAAGATTTTCCCTATTTCGTGCATACAGTATCTAATAAGAACTGATTTTTACTGTATAGATAAGTGGGATGTTGTGGTAAAAGTTTGTGTGCTGAATGTGTTTTTAGAACGGAATAGCGATAATCCCCTTGGGGAAACTGCCCTTTGACCTTTGACCTTTGATCTATCCCATCATGCTCTCCATGAGATTCAACCAGACACATGCACAGGTGAGAGACCCTCGGGCCGATAAGGTGTCTGGGCTAAGCGGCTGACGTCTTAAGATCTCAGCAACGCCCCAGCCTTAGACTGACCAAAAAGAGAGGGAGAGCGGGAAAGGAATCATTTGAGGGGCTGCCTTGAGGGTCCTACCTGATGTGGTCCAGCCAGCGCGTACTCTCCAGCGTGGACAGCCACCTGTCATCCGGCACGTAGGCAGATGCTGAAATGTCTGATGGAGACAAAATAAGCATGCACCTGCTTAATACTCAAGGCTCAAACTGTCAGACTGCGAAGGCAGCTGAGAATATCAGCACAGTTCTCTCCCTTTTGACATGTGATTTATCTAGATATCTAAACATTGGGGACAAGGCCTAAATAGAGAAAAGGGGTCGGAGTAGATAAATAGAAAGGTTAGATAAATCATGTACTTCTTCCAACTCTTTCATGGACATGAAATATATATTTTGTAGTTTAATTGAGATTTTGTTGTATGTGTTGTATGTGTTTTTGTCTTCAGATAAAATATTCTTCTTTTTGAATGTGTTCAAAATAAACTAAATTCAAACTAAAATGTGTGATTTGCCAGCTGCGCAAAGCACATTCGATACACTTCTCTCGGTTACAGACATCCCAGCTTAGGCATATCGATTTCAGGGAGGCGAATGAGTGGATGGTTGCTGCTCCCACTTGGGCGGTGTTACGATAAAACTGCAATCAGCCACAGTCAGTAAACTTTATGGGCAAATCCTGGAATAGCATTGCTTGTTAAAATACCGTCAGAATACTATATATCACAATATAATGTCTGGGTGGTGTCAAGGTATTAAAAATTAGATACTGCCTAAGTCTATCGCTAGCCGGGGGGGGGGGGGAGCTGGCTGCTTTGGTAAAATGAGAGAGACTCCCAGAATTCCCAAGTGGGATGCCTGCAATTAAATCATTGGTTCGACTGGAAGAGGAAGTGTGCGTGGTTACACCCACATGTGACATTATCACAAAGACATCTATTTGTCTGCTTTAAGGAACAGCAAGGCACGACAGACCTGATAATGTACAGTATGAGAGGTATGAGGAAAAACATAATGTTCTTTACAGAATACAAAAAATGAATTGTTAGATATTAGCTTCATAAAGCATATCCACATACAGTCTTAGGCAGTGATAGAAAATGATGCTTAAATGATCTTCGGGTTGGTGTTGCTGTTACATCTGGCAACACGCGTCAGCTTAACCACTTCAAACCCTCTTAAAATCACCCCGTTATCTGCAGCAACCGTTAAATGCACCCACGTTTTTTACATTTTTTTTTTATTTGACCACTCCTTGACTATCTCACTGACTTTTTAAAATAATTACTAGAGTGAACGTATAATAAAATTTTATGAATATATGGAATGATTTGGGTGCCCCTGAGGAACTGAAGAAGGTCATCTAGCCATCCAACATGATATCAGTAACCTTTCGGAGAAAAGAAGATATTATAGAATAAATTCGAAGGAGAAGATATTACAGTTAGTTTTTATTTTGTTACTCTTCATATCTAGATATTCTGACTTTTCCTTTTGACTTCCTTAGGCTTTTGCACAGTACTATACATACTGTACACACACAACACAGAGGGCTGTCAGAGAACTGCAAATACAGAAAAACTTTAAAGACACCTACCCATTTAAAAATAATGTGTAAGCCTCTTTAATGATATCATAAGCTACCATTTCAGAGGGACAAAATCTGAATTTATTTCACATGCCGTAAAACTCCCCTTTCATTGCAGAGGCAGATTTATTGAGAAGTTTCTTGTTCCATTCTTGGGTGGTTTTTGATCTTTTATTTACAGCCTCTCTGTTAAGATCAAAGCCACCTACTGCAGTCAGATACTGGGAATTTGATAGGTTTAGCCAGCTTTCGGAGGAATCACACAAAGTCTGCACTCAACGTGGACGTTTGTACTGAAACCGTGTTTAAAGTTACAGTACCTACACATAGTTACAAAGTGACAGACCTTCTGCATCCTTCACCAAAGGTAATTTGTTTGCAAACAGATGACTTGCAATTACACTGACATGTAGTGCTGTGTGACTCGTGATCGAAAGTTTGTTGGTTCGAATCCTGCGGTCGGCGGTTTGATTTCACTCCGCTCCAATTGTTCCTGGGACAGGCTAAAGCTGCCTTCTAAACAGAATGCCACTTTAGATCAAAGCATCTCCTAAATAAATAAAAATGTAAAAATGGTATGTCAACAGACGTACCGCAAAATTGCTCGACTTCTACTGAAGACGATACAGAAATGATCACATAGTAGGGTGAGCAGATCATCCATGTCAGACACTTTGAGCTACTTCAGGTTTTACAAACTACTTTAATACTGAAAGGCTCTTGTGCTTGGATAAATAGTTTAGTTCGTCTTGTACTTTTACTGGTTTGTTTCCTCGATCGAAAGACTCATCCAGCTCTTTCACATTAACATTAGTGACACATGCATGATTACAGGAGACTGACCAATCAGCACGCAACAAGAACTCAGTGCTGATGTGAAATCAACGTCCTTTTAATCGAAACGGTACTTTACAAATCCTGTCCTAGTTAAAAGTGTCCTCCCTGAGATGGAAGATCTGGCCGCCCTGTCACATAGCTATCTAATGGGATGTATCCTCCAGCGGTGCATGGAGAGGAGCCCGGGCAGGTGCTCGCGGACGGCTCACCCCCGAGGCACAGAGCTCGCAGGCGGCTGTGGGCCAGCTGGATGTCCGCCAGCGTCGCCATCTCCTCCCCCAGCTCCACCACCACGCACTGCTGATGGCCGCCAAACACCATGGCCTCCAGGTTCCTCCGGTCCAGGGAAACCAAAGCCGCGGTTAGTGCAGCGAACACACCGACAATGCCCCATTCACCCAGACGCTTCCGGGCAGAACTTTCCTCAGGAAGCCCATTGGTCAGTCTGACTCATCGTCTTGTATTTACCCCCAACCCACTGACCAAATACGGCAACCAGCTGCTAATAATATTCTTTTGTTTGATTTCTCGACCATAAAGTCATTTTAAAATAAAAAATACAAAAATAAATAAAGGCACAAAAATAAGAATCATTCATAGGATGCCCAGGGACATTAAACAAACTAAACTGACTAAATATGCTAGTCTGGAAGGACTCGTGCGAGAACTCAGTGTTTTACAGTAATGACCCCGTCCGATACCTGGTGTCGTCCTTCTCATGGTAAATGTTGTTCTGGAAACTGGCCGTCCGCAGGAGGTCACTGCCACAAGGGTGACGCCAGCACCACCGCTACAGGACGAGAGCCACACGCGTCAGCGTAACCTCAGCCGAGTGACAAAGCAGACTCGAGGAGACGTGGAAGGGGGGTGCATGCTCACTGGGATGCGTCCTTCATTGAAATGGGCAAAAGTCTTCTTCAGTTCGGTGTCCAGGACCTTCTGGGGCACCACGTTTAACCGGGGAAGGCTGAAATGAAATTGTTGCATCAAGGTGAACGTTCCTTTTGCAACAAAACAAGAAACATCTGCTTTACATCAAGGAACCCGTCTGCTGCATAAGTCTAAAGACTAACTTCACAAGCATAATGTCTGATTTGGGACTTACAGTGTGAGGTTTTCTTAAAATATTAGTCTGTTTCTAAAATGTAAATAATACATAAAGAGCAGGTGTCAGAGGTCTTCAGCTGTGGGTAAAAACTGTCAGCTCAGTGTGGCGAGAGTAAAGGAAAATCCTATAAGCACATATTTTTTACTCTTATGGGGGCCTCTGAGCTCTTATGGGGAGTCCTCTTACAGGGGAGTCCTCTTATGGGGAGACTTCTTATAGGGGAGTCCTCTTATGGGGAGACTTCTTATAGGGGAGTCCTCTTATGGGGAGACCTCTTATGGAGAGTCCTCTTATGGAGAGTCCTCTTATGGGGAGTTCTCTTATGGGGA
>JABFEB020000132.1:16134502-16153310 GCA_019775895.2 Stomatorhinus ivindoensis
TTTTAAAGAAGATTTGAGTTCGAGAATTTACTTTCGGTCGCGTCAGGCTAGTCGCTGAACACCTGCTCCGTTAGTGGCATAAAGAAGAACAACGGATGCCACTTACACTAGGAATAGAACCCATAACCTTGTGGGTATAAGGCTACTGTGATTTCCACTACTCCACTCTGCCACCCACTTGATTACACCTGAATGCTTTTAGTATAGACCATTGCTGCCTCACCTTCCGAGCAAGGATCAGTCTTATCTTGACTGACTGTTTAGGGCTTGAAAGTAATTCTGCTAGTATCTGTTGCCGAGCAACACTGTCGCCGTGCAACCAGTCTGACAAATACCACTGAGTAACCAAGGGTCCATTCTTTCCTGCCTCTTTTCCTATCATGTAAAAGCATTCATGGTTCTCTAACAGGTACAGCAAGAAACATGTATACCCTGTTTTACACTGAAAGAAGGGTCCCCTTACTATGATGTGAAAAGATTAGAGGTTTATAGCCCATGTGTTGATTGAGCTTCTGTTTGTGATGTGTAGGATGGTCTTTAAGGAGAAAACAGCATAATAAACTATCCAAACAAATTTTGTCACATCCTTATATGACTGGCCTCCATATGACCACCCTGTGTTACAAAATAGCAGAACAGCCACTGAAGCAGCACTTGTAGACTAGGAGACATCTTAGAAAATATACCCATACCTTTCAGTGTCATACAGGTCAAGTCAATGACATAGCTGAGAGTTAAAAAAAATATCAGTGTCGAGTGTCTTGTTATTCCTTCCCCACTACCTTCAGACGTTACTCAGGTAACCCTATGCAAGTTGTCATGACTACACTCCGTAGGAGATGCCATTCCAAAACCTTACGTCTGGTTTCTCGCTGTCCTGGGGCACGAAGGCGACTCTGAAGTGGGTGCAGAAGAGGGTGCCAGCTAGCCAGCCCTCTCCTTCCACAGCAGACAGCTTCTTCCTCACCAACACTGCCCTCTGGAGCACACACTCACCTGGGGGGGGGGGGGGCAGGGACAAAATAATCTGTCAGGGTTTTATAGTTTACGTTATATTTCAAGTATTTTAATGACAGAGGTCCACAGAAAAAAAATTGCCAAGATACATTTTGGATAAAGAATCAACTGAGGTCTTGCTATCCTGTATATTCAAAATTTCCAATTTTCCTTAACATTTCTGCCCAAAAATAACAATCAAATGTCTAATTTGGTCATACTATGCACAATGAATGTAACACCCAAAGCTGGAAGTTCAATATTAAACTTGTTTTAAATATTTACTTTCAGTTACCCAGTACTTTTCACTGTAACGCCGTCGACACAATATTTTTTTGAGATGAACGAAGAATGTTTCGGAGAACAACAATATTTTGAAAAACAATGGTGCCTGCAACAGTTACATTGTGACGTCAACATCATTCACTTCAAGTGCATTTTCTTTGCCATCCTTCACCCTAAAAACAAATGAAGGAATAAAACTCCATTTTACAGCCAGCAATAATGCAATAAATCTGTTTACATACAGAAATCACCATAAACCTCTTTAGCAGATGCCCAGCCATGTTTGTAATGGTCTCCAGCTACAAAACAAAGGCTTTGCCAGTGAGGGCTGGTTTCCATGGCGACGTCGTCCAGTGCGGCACAGATTTCAAGAAATGCCTTTTTTACGCCTGCAAAGGCCATTGTAAGACTCTGTCCAGAAAAAGGCACGCCCACAGAAAAATATGCTTTCCACATGAAACATTTACTGAAGAGCCATGAATTCCTTCAAAATCGAACGACGGGAACGGCACCTGGCGGCCATTTGCGAAAGTATGATTCCTTATCTGGTCTGG
The DNA here is from genome assembly GCA_019775895.2 of Stomatorhinus ivindoensis. NCBI lineage: Eukaryota > Metazoa > Chordata > Actinopteri > Osteoglossiformes > Mormyridae > Stomatorhinus > Stomatorhinus ivindoensis. Next base: position 16,136,338 of record JABFEB020000132.1, read on the forward strand.
TTTCCATTTCTGAGCTACTATTTACTGCAATAAAATACTGAAGTTTTTTTTTTGGTAAAATGTGGGCCTTTCAGTGTTAATATATAGTTAATATGTTATCTAGGAAGATTCAGAAAATAAGCTTAGCAAAGGATAATATGCACGCACTTCAGATTCAGGAATCGAAGTCTACACACAACAGACATGCTGTCCTTGTAGAAAACTACCAGCCACTGTAGCTGTAACATATTTAGAGGGATAATGTCTTGTTCATTCTCTGATAAGCAGGCTAATAGAGAAGATCGATGTATTTCACAGACAAACCCACAGTCTCTGGCTATGTGAAGAATGACCCCTACTGTATGGGTATGGGTATGTCATCAGAAATTATTCCCTCTTAGGCTGTCCGGTAACACTTGTTGTATTTATGGGGCACAAATATTTACTAATAACTCAGTTACTACTGAAGCACAACTCATGAACAAATATAGTTGCATCACAATTCATTAATGATGAACAAACAGCATTTCTCTTGTGTTGTTCATTCCTTGTTCAGTAGTTCCTTCAGTAGTTCACAAACGTTTACATAATTAACAGATATAGTAAAAAAATTTGCAAGTGTGTGATAAGACATGTCACGATTCATTAATGATGAATTAACATGCGATCAGTATGTGACTATTTATTGGATAATTAATACATAAGTAATAGTACAATATGCTGATCCATATCCAGTGGCATCACATAAGAAGTTTAAGAAATGACAATACTGGCACTAACCAGAATGTCAGGCCTGGCTGAATTCCCAGTGACACACCTGTCACTGTTTCATAGAGCAGGTGTGCAAAGCAGTTTCACCAGACAGTCCATCTCCACTTACTAGAAATGACCTTCTTTCCAGAAAGGTATGCAGGAATGCAGCTGTGCAAGCAGGACCAGCACAAGACGCCACCCGCGAGTTACCGTGCCAACCCACCCAATTATATTGAACCAGGCTTAAAGTGACAGCAATCAAAAGCATGGCTGTGGCCTCTGATTCATAGCACCTTTCCTGATTCCCCAGGGCAAACACCCTTTTAATTTCATTAACCTTGAAAATGTAGGGGTTGATTTGCTGTGCCTGCTTTGCCTTTGCCCCCCCGATGTTGTATGGTCGAGGATTCATCGGCCACGTTTTCTGAAAGAACGCACAGATATGGCAAATGTCTTGGATTGTTACTGCAGGGCAAACCCTGTCTGTCAGTGCAGAGCTGCACAGACCCACGCAGCCCTGCCTGCATCACGGTCGTAAGTGATGCAGCATGGTGACCGCACTCTGAGGCTCATATCAAAAAAGCATATATCCGAAGCTCCCTATGTGAATTATTAAGTAGGAACGTGAGCTCTGACCCAGCCGGGTCGAAGCCCCTTTCGAGAGCCTCGGAAAGACAGCATTTCAAATCCCTTTCCCATTTTTAATAGGCTTGAGCGTAACACGGCTTTGAAAAACACGGGTGTGGTCGTGGCTGAGAGTGGCTTAGTGTGGAGTGATTACAGAGCGGGGGCAGGGCAGATGAGAAAGATGGACTGCCAAACAATAAAGGGAAAAATGGAAAAAATAGAGTGATAAATGACTGGAAGGGAAGAGAGCAGAAGCATTAGAGGAGGAGGAGTTAAAATGAGAGGCGGGCAGGGAGGGGAGCCAGCCACTGGCCGCACGCATGGGGAGGCCCCTCACGGGCAAGTCGACTCTCCAAACGCATTAAACGCTAAAGATTAGCCCAGCCGCAGCAATCCCCACGGCCGGCCAACATTCCTCACTCCAGCTCCTGGAACAGGAGAGTGCTGACGGCGAGATTACGACTCAGGCTGGGGGGGCGCTGGCTGGGGCCCCGCCAAACTCCCAAGCTGAACACTGAGGAATTGTTCTCCGGCAGCCAGGCTGGGCTGTGGGGTCGGGGGGGGGCACTCCAGCCACAATGCACCCTACCATGCACACAGCCGAGAGCGTGGCCCCAGAGGATCGGCATGGGGGCTTTTTATCCGGTCATTATTGTCACTCTCCCTGCTCATTCCCTCACAAGCTGTCCAGTGCTGCCAGGAAGTCAACAAGCACAGCTATAATTATGCAGGACTTTCTGTGACGGTGCTCCGTAAGCCGCAATAAATTGAATGCGATGGGGTGACACGGGTAGGGAGCAGAATGCAACGTCACAGCATACAGCGGCCGCGTGCAGCTGCGTGGGCGCATACCCAATGCGAAGGCGGCGGTACTGACCTGGAAGACATCGCAGGCTGAACTTGTCCCTGCATTTCCCGTGTAGCATGCTGTAGTTCAGCATTTTCTCCTGTGGAGAGAGGGACACGAATGTCAGCAGAGTGCTGAGCCACGGCGGACACACAAACACACACACATCGGGTAAACATATCTTTTTGGGAAACGCTCATTCATTTCTATGGGGAAAATGCTAAAGCTAACTATGACAACCATAACCATAACCATAAGTAACCAAGCGAAATGCATTTTTAGTTTTTCATTGCAGTCACAGATTTTTATTAAATTGAGTTTTCCCTTATGGGAACCAGGAAACTTTTATAGAGACGAGGAAATTTTTATAGAGACGAGCTTCCATAGGATGCCTCAGAGACATTCCTTATCATGTCTAGTTTTTGAGCTACTATTCTTATTTTGAAAACTGCATCAAATTACTGGATTTTTTAGAAGCTAACTCAGCAAAGACTGAAACGCACACGTCTCAGATTCAGGTAAGACCTCTGGGTCTGACAAAGAAACACGTCGAGCACGTCTAGGGTGGCTCTGAGGCCAAATCGGGCCTAGTGGAATCAAATCCAAAATGCTGAAAAAATATTCTCTGATTCTGTCTCAGTTTATCGGTTTCCAAATGCTTATAGCTGCATGTACCCATAAATTTGCCTGGGGGAGCCAAGGTCAACGGTGATCAGCTTCACTCATTTCACCAAGGACAAGGGATCACACTGAATCACTCTGCACCACCTGCAAGAGCAGGCGCCGTGTCATCAAGAGCGCCGTGCATCTCCGAGCCTTTGCTGCCCAGCCCCCAGGAGGCGCTAGCGTGCAATCAGCACTCCCCCGGCCCAGCGACGCTCTCTCCCAGAGAATGCCACGTGTACACTGGCATTTTGAAATTCCTAATTAGCTGAAGATTCTAGGGATCGCATCACTTAGCTAATCCTGACCACTTTGGTGTTAAAGATGACCAACATCCCGAAAACAAAAATATATTTCTGAGGAAAATGATCTAAATTCCCACCCCGATCATTTTTCCCCAGTTGGCTCTAAGTGCCCAGTACCCCGGAGATCCCAGCCTGGCTGGGCCCAAAACGATTTTCTTGTTTTTGTTTTGGTTTGACTTTCTACCGTTTGGCAGTTGAGAGCAGCTATGAAAACCCACCCGTTTCGCTTACTGGCACCATCATCCAGGGCCGCAGGAGCTATTTCCAGACCATGAACTCACACATGTGGAGCCACTTAGGAACACCCCCTCCCCCTCCCAGCCCCACACAATTCCTCCACAGAGGGAGGAGACAGGCTGTTTCGAGACGCTGTTTGTTTATTTGCCGGATGCTTCTGTTCGCAGCGACTCACCCAGTGCCCGTCACTATACCATACCCAGACGCATGACCTATTTAACATCTACGGAAGAGATCCGGGTCAAATTCTTGCCGAAGTCTGCTGATTCTCTGGGGACTTCATCTACAATCGGGAGAGCTAGTTAACCCCTTCAGTACCCAATAGGACCGGCATGCTACAAACCGAAATATCCATCAAAGGGCGTGGGACAATGAGTTTTGCTCCTTCTTTATCTCCATTGCGTTAGCGACACATTTGTGATTTTGTCAAGAAATTGGCGCTTGGAATTTTCACAACTAAGTGAAAAGTCACACAGCACCTGGGGTTCCATTCTAAAAGTAATTAGATAGATAGATGATAGATGGATGGATGGATGGATGGATGGATAGATGGATAGATAGATAGATAGATAGATGATAGATAGATAGATAGATAGATAGATAGATAGATGCTTAGCAGAATACGCTGCTTCAGGATGTGTTTATTAATACCTAGTGTAGTGACTGTCTGTGGCCAGTGGAGGGGGTGAGCACGCAGACCTCAGGGGCACCATACACATAGATGGTTTGCAGGGTGGTGAACACTGACAATGCATAAAAGACTAAAAACAACAACAGGGAAATGTTCTTTTCGGTCTGAATGCAAGGATGTTAGCAGCCTTGACTTAATTAGTAAAATCAGTAAGAAACAGGCTATTTGTTACATGTAAATGGGAAATCTAGCTGCTCCACGAACGCAATCTGTCCCCGGCTTGTCTGAAGAGTACAGTGCAAAGTCCCTCCTGAGTAAAAGCACCCAAAGAGTCTCAAGTGGGACGAAATGACATTCCTTGTTGTTTCTCAGACTGGATTCTTCAGCTCTGTACACCATATTTGGCTGACAGGTTCCCAGACGGCTTGCATGCATGTGGATTTCGGGCCCTGAGCTCGCAGAGTCGGCACCAATAGTCGCAGGCTGTCCTCTGGTGTCTTTAAAAGACCCGAAATGGGCCCAGAGTGAGGAACTCGCAGAGGAGAGTGCAAAATCTGTTTTTGACATTTCGCGGCCGTAAATCACCCCATTATTTCCTCTCTGCTGTGCTCCGGCACGTTCGCGGTGTTCAGATGAAATCTTAGAGAATTAACCCTGCTCACACAGTCACCCCGTAGAAAGCTCACTGTGCAGATAAGGAATCCAGGGGTTTAAAAAAAAAACCTTGAGCTATGTGGTCATTCTGGTTCTGCCAAATTCATTAGCGTCAACATTTGGACGCAGAAGCAGGTCTAAAAATCTATACCCAACTTCCACCTGGCCTGCCTCTCTTTAGTTATATAATCAGCTCTCTTGCAGGCACATTGCTGCATCAGGATCACTTCCAGACAAACACACACACACACACACACACACACGCAATGAAGGTCTAAGAATCAAAAGTCTAGAGGAATGTATTCTATACAGCCAATTGATAAGAAACACATACCTCAGTTCATCTGAATGTGCTGGGCACATCAGCGAAAATATAATAAAGGTGATTGTCAGAGCACACAAATGATAGGTGCATAACTTGCAGACAGTCGCAGCGCCTTGCTGCAAATGTTATCAGTAAAAGATACTAAATATGAATGTTTTTGGCTAACTGAACTGGCAATGTTATGTTAAGTACAATTAGCACTGTTCCTATATGACTGCTCAATGGTGTGACTGTGCTATTAAATCCACACCCATCTGGAAGTTAACACAATTAAATAATTACAGCTTCATATCTGATTTAACAACATAAGTATTGGTTTTACTGTTATATGATGTTATAAACTATTGATTTGTGTTGGAGGAGATGATAGCTGATAGATGTAATGGTAATTTAGCAGGAAAGTGGTAACTACATAAACAGAACTATTTTCAGGTTGAACTTACTTTTCTCATTTGAAGTAACGTTTGATTTTTGCAAATAATGAAAAAAATAATGAAAACCCAGCTAATTGTGGCCAAACTGGGAAGCAATATCAGAGACATAACAAAATCTGCCCTTGGTTACTGGATAAATCAATAACGTTCCAAAGTCAAAATGAAGTGTTACCTGAATACAATAATATAGGATAATACTCATTCCGCAGCCCGACTTTAACTGGAAGCAAGGCGAAGTGCTAGGATTAATACAGGATTAAGGCAGGGTTGCTGTACTGCACCATTCATCGGTCTGCCCTGGGCAACAGATGAGAGAAATACGAGGTAAAAACCAAGCCCTTTTCAAATATTTTACAGCCAGCGCCACTGTAAAACTTTACAGCGTGTTTGGTTACTCCTTGAAGCTGGACAATATTTTTCGTAATTCGTTCCATGTTTTAAGGGAGCAGGTTTTTGTGTGTTTATTTATCCTCCACTTCTAGTGATTCTGGCAACGTGTACGGACTTTTCTACACGACCCTGTCGTTTTCTGCGAGTCTCACGGCAGATTGCATATACAGTTTTCATAAGTGAAGCGGTTAGGTAATGAAAAATTGTCTTTACTTTTGTGATCTTTAAGGTTTCTTGTATCACGTGCCGTGTCATCGGGATTCCCCAAGTAATTAAAGAAAAATATCCCCCTTTCCCGGCAATTTGTGCGCTTCCATTTCCTTGGTAAAACGCGTTATTTAAACTGCAGGATTTTCCCCCTATTCCGCTCGCACTGTTCCACATTAACGCTAACTAGAAAACCACGGAAAGTGGGATTTTTAATCGGAAGCACGATCATCCCATTGAGATATACCACTGAGTTAATGAGACGAGACGTTTACTGGGACCGTCCAGGGGTTTCTGATCAAAGAGTGGAAAAGCAAGTGCTGTGTAAGTCTGGGAGACGAAACGGATTAAAAAGCGGGGGCCTTGTTTGAGAGACATCGAGCCAAATTAGACCATAAGCACTTTTCTGCATGAAATGAGCTCAGAAACGTTTCTTTTTTCCATTGCACGCGGTTACCATGGACCAGACTGCGCTGCGATCTCTGCCATGAAACCGCACTGCCCTCCCCATGCCAAAAAATATAGCGGATCTCACGACAGAGGAATGAAACGTAGCCGAAAGGCAGCCCAGTATCACCATTGCATGCAAAGGCGGCCGACTTGCCACTGCGGAAAGCGCGTTAATTATTATGAAGAGTAACTAAAAACACGCCCGATGCAGATTTAATTCGTGGTTATTTCCTGTCGGTCTTTGTTGTCCGTCGCCCATTTGGTGTCCTCGTGGTTAATTTAAAGTGTAAACCAAAAAATGAGCTCTGAGTGCTGTCAAATGCTCCCCCCCGGGCCCCAAATGCACAGCCTATAATACTCACATTATCCTCAGAAAAAAAATCCCCGTCCGAGATCAAACCCCATTCATGTTCTTCTTCTATATTAAATTTCATATTTCTTACCATTCAAACACAACTACTTTTTCACTCTTAAACGCAAATGACCATGAGAGCCAAGATAAACACAATAGTTAAAACGTATGTTTAAAAAATACAGCATATTGAAAGCAATTAAATATACATATATGAATATAAAGGAGCTGTGGCGCTCTTCCTCTTGCTTTATTTACAAAGCAAATGCCGCGGGTTTTCCAGACGCACCTCCACCTTCATCTCTTTCAGCAAAAGACAGCCGAGGGCGACGAAAACGGGAACATCTGAATGTTTAATGTGAAAATCAGACTCTAGTAGCCTACATAAGGAACATCAGCACCCATCGTAGTGCAAGCGCCGATGGGGAAATCCCGGCTCCTTTCATAACTAGCTGGAAAAATCCAGTGTTGTTTTCCTGTGCTGTTACATATGTTATCACCGCATCGTAAATTACCCAAACCGGTTACAATTATCTAACAGTTTAGGATATGAAAACACTATTTACGCGCTTCTTCATTTAAAACTGGCCTCGTCAACTCAATGAAAGGTTTTTTCCTATTTGCATACGTCAGATGTTTCTAGAATAAGGTGCTCTAAACTGATGTTCTTAACAATAATGTATTATAATAGTCAAGTGTTTCTTACTTAAATTCGAAGTATTCATACACTAATCTACTGAATGATGTGTTAAGAAATACACCTTGAGATGACACTAGGAGCACATTGTCTAATGTAAAAACATGCATGGGAGGGAGCAACAAAAAAGTAGTATGGGACGTAACGAAAAGCGAATGAAATAGAAGGGTGTGTATCCTTTAATGCACGGTAATGAAAGATAAACACAGAGTGCTGACAGAGAGGAAACGCTGCTACTACCGCCACGTTATTCACGATTAAATCTAAACCATGAGTAAAGCAGACGTCTGCGCAGGGGACAGGGCTGCGGTCAGGAGTTTATAAACCCATCTCACTCCAGCGTTTCACTTTCCTAGCTGCTGACATGAGTAACCTACTATGACACACCAGTCTGGGATGCCAAAAAGAAACAGGATCGACGGTGAAGGCTAAGGGACAATACGCCGGGGTGGCATTAGACGTCATCGTGCACTGCGCAGTAAGTGTATGCAATTAATGCATACCTGCCCAATGATGCGCAGACGGAAACGTGCTGTTCACTGCCCTTAGGCAAATCCCGTCATGCTTTCCATGTCAGACATACCTAGAGATCTTTCTGTGTTACCAGGATCGCATGATGTACTGGTCTGCAGTGAAAAGATTGTAATATCACGGATTTTAAATTGAATCTTTCTGAATTCACACTAAACTTAGTGTAACAAAGTATTACCTTAATATTAGCTTGAAAGAACGGGGTGACATAACACACGCAGCGATATTAGCATCATAATATATTAAATATAGCATTACATCACCTCACTGAATCAACGCAGTGATTTATGCAGAATACAGCAGGAAATCTTTTATTTTAGTAGTTGCACTTGATTGTTCCTTTTAAGATCTCTATGTGCCAAAGCAGTTACAGCTGTAAAAGTACAGCGGAGGAAAAACATTTTCAGAGATGGCAGTTCCTCTAACTTCTGAGTTTCTGGACCTTGTGGGACAGGGTGTGACCGTGACGTTTGTATTGCCATTTAGCAACTGTTTATCTTTCTGGTCCATCAGCGACCCAAGGGAAGGAACAAAGAATTACCCTCATATTGAAATAACCGCCACCATATCCCTTTTGAAATACCCATAATGCATCAGATGTACGCATTCCCTTCTGTCGTTAAACAGCAGGGAAATTGTGTAGAAGCTTTAGAATTTCACCATGCTTGAAAGCGAAGTGTGATTTGACACGTGGAAGATCAATCCCAGACTTTTTAACGGGGGCGGTGGGTTAACCTCCTCCCAAAACAAGTTCACACTTTTCTAAAAAAGTACATTGGAGACGTGTATCAACATAATTTTATCCAGAGCCTCTACAACCCTGCCTGCATTCTTCACACTGCAGCGTGCATCTATCACATACACGGCCATTACAGAAACGTTTCTTTGCAGCTTTGTAATCTGAATAAATAGGAAAGTTTGGCTTTGGACCTGAAAGCCCTATACTTAGTGCTCACATTACTAAGACATGCACTGCGATAGGCAGCTATCAACATTTGCTTGTCTTTCTCTGGCATGTTAATAACTACAACATATATTATTTGTGACTTTGCCCTGTTGAATCCTGAACAGGGGCTATTAGAGCGTAAAGTAACATATCTACAAAAGTCTAAAAACAAAACAGTCTGCATTATTCAGATATTTCAAAAGAGTTTTTTATTGTTATGTGAGGAATGCTATTTTTCATGTTGTCATTATGTTAGTGACTTAACATTTATTCCCAGTACACACATATATTCCACTGGAACAATTCTGCTAAGTAACTCATTCAAAAGTACATTATCAGAGACCACAGGAGAGTCAAGTGTCAGGTTTTGGAAGGTTAGCGTGGTTTCAGTTTCGTCTTGCCCGCAGCACGCACCCCCCTAAGCTTTATTTTTGTTGTCTAAGGTGGTGTCCATGGCAACCGGATGTGGGGTCCAACACATCTACCCCACACATTAGCACTGCGTGACAGAACAGACACCTGCTATCACCTCTTACTCTTATAAAAACAACATCCATGCAGGCATGACAAACAGTGTGTGTGTACCATACTCTGCCCGTAGCGTAATATCCCAGTTACCAATCAGATTAGCTCCCCATTGTGGGACAGTTACAACTGTTTATGACTCACCACAGTTAACCAAACATTTCCTATCATCCAAAGCATAGACAGCTATTATAACTCATCAGACTACGCAGCCAAACTGCCAGTAACCAATCAGGCAAAAGAGCAAGAGGTTTGCAAGACTGGGTCTCTAGCAAACATGTACCAAAAATTATCCTCGATGAAGCTTCACTTTCATAAAAGTGGAGGAACTCGGACATTGCCTACATAAATGCAGAGAGTGGAGCTGACAGCACGTGTAAATGTGGGTTATTCTCTGCTACAGCTGTATACGTATGCAGGATGTTTAATTATTTATTAAGTTCCTTTTTTTATCCACGCCACATGCATACACATGTAATTATATAGTACAACAAGGATGCTGTTTAACTGGCCCACGATGTGTTTAAAATTAAACACATTAATTGTCACCCCCAAACTAGTAATTTAACTAGAAGTACCATGTGGGCCTAATAATTGTAAATACATTTTCACTAGGGTGAGTATTGTGAAAATGGGACACCTAGCAAAATGGGACAGTTAAACTTTGCAGTTAATATATGTGCTTAGTATTACTTTAGTTTCCCTTCTATATAGTGTTCAAAGGGCTTTAATGTATTTAGAATGGTATCAAGTTGGGATTCAAGACATTGAAATGGTTTTCCCACAATTTTTCAGAAAGTGTCCCGTTTTAACAATACTCGCCCTATTCCTCAAGAACCTGAATTTTAAAATGTAAACCGACATTGCACAAATGGTTTATTTAATTGACCTTAGTACCACCTGTTCAGTTTTCCAGATGGAATTTTACAATTAACCATATCCAGAGGTGTAGCTAGAAATTCCAGGGCCCCTGCCAATTCCCTTGGTCTCCCCCCCCCCCTTACATTAGCCCATATATAATTTTATTATATTCAAGGGTTTCTGCAAAGTAGTGGAAACCCCTGAATCTGCCAGGCTATCCATGCCCCTGCTGTGTCCCTGAGCCAGTCTTTAAGTAACTAAAACGTAGGGCAGACGAAACTAAGCCAAAGTGCCATCTCTAAAGAATATCAATGAATTTACCCACCTTCATATCGGGGACAATCTGCCTCACTTTGAACGTCGTCTTGGACCCCATTAACATTTTGAAGTCTCCTGTTGTAGATCTTTAAGTCGAAAAATCACCAAACTGATCATTAAAGTCAAATTAAAAGCCGACGTGTCCGTGGAGACGTCCGTAGAACGCGGTTTCCAGTGGCTTGCTTTACTAGAAAGCAATATAAGCTGTTCATGGCGTTTCACATTGCCGGACACGGACGCTCCACATCTCGGCTTATGTTATCAATAACCCGGGCAGCTCCTTTCACTTGTGCGCCACACGCAAAAGGCACCGATCGCTGCCCCTCATCGTCTCCGTATTAAAATCCCGAAACCGGACATATTAGCCATCAAAAGTCAGCCGCGAAAGGAAAATGGGTGCCACTTTGGTTTTAATGGTAAAAGAGAAATAAGCGATGCACATTCACAGCCGCCTCCCAACTTCGCTGGTTACCGTCTCGCCATTGCGAAAAATGATACTGGTCCTACCCACTGTGAAACACGCAGTCCCAGCTACCACTCTTAAAGGGCCAGTGCCACAAAGTAAAAGACGCCGTTGAATTGTCATGAATTAATGACATATTCATGCATCTTTCAATGTTACTTTAAAAAGACTTAAATAAAATGTGGATAAAAAATACAGTTATATAACGTTGCAGAATACCACTGTTAGCATTTCTGGTGTGTATTGGGATTCAAAAGGCTTATTTCCCTTTAACTGAGTTGCATATTTCCAATGAATAATTCCAAACAGAGCGAAAAGCCAATTACTATACTGGAAATATATGACTCATACTTTTCCTCCCATAAATAATGCTTTCTAAGTACATTCATTACACAGAACAACTGGCTTATAACGATAAACCCCTGTACCACATATAATCCAATTACATTAAACGCTGTAAAGTTTATACCTTCACGGACTTAAGGTTTTCTTGAAATGTGCTAAAAGGTGGCACCTATTACACCGACCACCGTAGAGCCAATAGTAATTTAAATAAATTAAGGCTTTGCTTTAAGTTTTGTTATTCGTTACGAATTACTCGCAGGGGGGTAGATCTATTGAATAATCAAGGGCTAAGTCAAGTTTACCTGGGGATCGACTTTTTTTTTCTCGGAGTCAGTCTTAAAATAAACGGGGTTAAAGTCTCGAGTGATCGGACATAACGACGCCCGTGATTACTCCTGAAAAAAAACGAAAACATTCTTTTATGTAGCATTTTTATCTGTTAAGAGCATATGGAATCCATGATGCAAAATATGTCACAAAATCCATTAGTCTTCCAAACTATTCCTGGCTATACAGATTATGTCAAGCAAAGCAGTGGCAGTAGTATGCTGTTTAATAACTGCACTAGTGAACAATCACTGTATTTGATATTCGTTCAAAAACTCTTAAATGTGGTGAAATTAAAAGCAAACCGAGGGACTGATTATAAAATAGAAAGTTCATGTAGGAAGGGAAAATTACCTTAATATTAAAATACTGACTGATACAAGTAAAAAGTGTGCGCGTAAAAGGTATTGCATGCAACAAATTTTATAATTAAGCCTTCAAATAGGTAAACCGATTGTCATTAGGAACTTGGTGAGTTGACGGTTCTTTCAATGCAAAAATAATTTTGGCCAAGAATATTTCGTCGGGCTATACAAATGATTTTTCGTGTCTTTGAATTTTCGTTCCATTTTTAGAAACGTACGGATGCTCATAATGTCCATCGAAATGGCTGCCAGGAACGCCACCTGGAGTGTGCCGTAATACCTGGCATATACTGTCCCCTTGTGGAGATCTCTGTATGCGCGCATATTAAAGAGCTATCCATGGTCCTGATGCAAGCCAGCCAAGAGATCTGAACCTGGACCGCGTGTCAGTTACCCACACATATCCACGAAGCTGGGATATGCGTTTTGGCTGCTGCAAGTTATGGGACGATAACAATAGGAGAGGTGATGGAGAGCACTGAACTTCAGTGGAGGAAAAGATGAGAAGATGCTGGTTTTTCTCTGCCTGTAACTGATGATAAAGGAAAAACTCCCCACAAAAAGATTTCCAGAGTCTCTGGTTCTACAGCAAAACATCAGTTCTTCTTAAATCTCTGCATACTTTTTGTTGCTGTTTAAGTAGCATGCATAATGTCACGCTAAAATGGGACAACCATGATGTTTTCACTTGTTTCTTGTGTTGAATGTGTTATTTGGTTAGTTGGTTTAGTTAGTTAATTAGGGTTAGCAGGCTGTAATCCTGGACCAGTCCACTGCCCACTTCGCCTGTCTTTTCATTGCTCATTGTCCACACTCCTGCAGGGTTGGGGATTTCACATCCTTCTATACACGTGGAGTTTGCATGTTCTCGCCATACTGTGCAGTTCTCTTGGGTACACTACCAGTCAAAGGTTTTGCACACACTGAGATATTCTACATTTGCATGCTACTCCCTTAGCATTTCAGCCTGCTAAAAATTCTCAGTATTCTTTGCTAACAAATACATTTACAGCATGTTCACTATTTTAGTTTCATTTATTAGCACAAAAATGTCATATCTTTGACTCAAAGTAACCTCTAGCAGTTAATTAGTCGAATTCGAGGCATTCATAGTATGAAACAGTTTAGTGCATTTAAAGTTAAACAACAGCCTAGAATTTTACTATGTCATCACTAATGGAAGCGGCACACGCAAGGGTATAGCTATTCCTATACAAAATTATCGGTATGGGTGTTTCGGTTTGGTACATATATGTACCAAATGAATGTGGCAAATGCAGGAACCAGTGTGTTTGTGCGCTTCGCCTGAAAAGCCATTCAGAAAGGGGCGGGAATAGCTGCACCAGTACGCATGCGCACATAGACCAGTACTTGAAGAATTTCCACTATCACTAGTACAGTTCAGGTATTGCTGCACCATTATGTTTTACATTTTGTATTATGAGACAATATTTGTGTTGCACAGTTCTAATATGAAGCTAAAAGCTGTTAATGTGAATACAGAACAGATCAGATAGTTTCCGCTGCACTGAAAATGTACCAGACCATGACTTCAAAATCGAGGTACGTACCGGACTGCGATTTTTGTATACCGTTACACTCTTAGTGACAACCACTTGATAGTGTCATACCCTGCCCGTTCGAGCCTCGTGTGTGCCACGCCCCCCTTGCTCCTTGTGTGCAAATCCCGATTGTAATCACCTGTTGTGCTTCAGTTTGATTGTGACCCGTTGTTTCCGATCAGTTCCCTGTCAGTCTTCTGTATTTAGTCCGCGTCTGAGCTCGTATTCCCAGATCTGTCATTGTAATGTGTAATGTGGCGTTTACCCGTATCTCTGCTTATTAAACCCCGTCGTTTCGGCTATTCCTGCCTCTGATCGTCTTCCCTGCTCCACGTCGCCGACATTCAGGCACGCTGCACCCCGGGTGATCGTGACAGATAGAATGTCAGATATGCAGTGTTACATACTCTTATAAGCTATAACTCAGATTATAAAATACACTTTTTTACTTGCATTCTCATTTATAGTTCACTCAACTTTCCAGTGCATAGCAAGAATTTTAAAAATCTGCAGTTTACGAAATAAAAGGAGAAGTGTTCAAGCGTGGCGTGCAAAACCTTCTAACTGGTAGAGTATGTAGGCAAACATGTTACTGAATTGCTCATAGCGTATGTTCATGCGTGATAGATCAGTTATGCAATGGCATTCCACCCAGGGTACATGATACCTAGTGGCCTTCCTGAAATAGTCAGAATTAGCCTACTTTTAAAGGACATTTCGCAGCACAACCAGGTAGATGCTCTGCTCGTCTTGTGGCATTAACTTCACACTGTGCCGATACAAGATGGCGGATGCAGCAGGCACCGTTTTTCCACATGCTACCTGACCATATTCAGGTAATGCGGGCCAGCTGAGCCAGTAACGCACCGTTTTTAAATTAATGGAAATCCTTGAGGGACAATGTAACAGGGGTATGAGGGATAAATATTCTGAACTGATTTAGAGGCTCTACACCAGACAATTCCCAGTCTGACAAGCTGATTTCGATATATACAATATACAGCAATCGCACAGAACCCACAAAATCTGAGCATTTATAAACCATTTGGTTATTTTCGTTGAAAGCATCTGCCTAATTTAAATGTTTTAAACTTTACATACTACATATTACATGGGGATGAGAGGAGCTCTGATCAGTGATTTGAAAATGACTTGAAGGGATTAATTTTAAAAGAAAAACGTTTATTTTTTAATGCAATGTTAGATTTTAAAGAAATAAACATGCTTCTTACAAAAGTTCAACTTTAAAACAAGGGCCAGCGGTATTTATCATTAAAGGTTTATGCAAATCTGTCTAAATGAACAAAAACAAAACTAACAGAAATATGCTGTCAATTTCTTGAGCATTTTAAAAACTTACGGCGGTATCAGCTGCATAATGAGTCTAAAGAAAGATTCAGTTAACGGGATAAAAAATATAGAAATCTTCACTTTTACTTAAATTTGAACATTGCATTCCTACATTTCAACAAGCCCTTTACTTCCAATATGTGACATTTCAATAATGTCCACTCACTACGTTCCAGAATTCTCTATTGAGGTCTTGCTAATGCAGCAGTAACCAACGGATAAGAAGCAGATGGGAGAAATCAGCGCCTCCTTCTGTCAGGGCTACGACTCCGCCTCCGGCCACCTCTGCACAAAGCAGAAACACTGACTATAGACCAATCCTTAGAAACAAATCGATCAAAGTTCCAATACATAATTTATACAGTCCTAATACAGTAATTACACAATTTATAGATGCACATAATAAAAAGGTATGAAAATATGTCACTTATTCAGGAAAATAAAGCTTAGGAAGAGTATTATTAAGGAACATACTACAATGCAGTATGCCCTTTAGCAATATTTCACCCATAAACATGTCAGGAAATGTAAAATTACCCAAGATTCAAAACTTTCAAGCAAAAGCTTGTGCAATAATGAATCTGGAAATGAATGACCAACATTCTGGCAGTCTGATTTTGGCGAATTTGAAAAAATGATCAATGAAAGGCGCAAAACCAAAAATGACGACGACCAGCCTATGCGATGGGCCCAAAGCCGCACCCCCACGTACCTCCTCCTGTTCTTGGGTGGTCCTCTCACGAAGCACCAGTCCACACTGATTGGCTGACCCATCAAGTCCTGTCCATTCAGCCCCTCCATAGCTGCTTGAGCCTCTTTGTATGTTTCATACTCGACCAGTGCATATCCCTGCGTGAGAACACCGAGTCACTGCAGGAACGGCACGGAATTCAAGTCGGCTCAGCAAAACTGTCCAACGGCCTCAATGCATATGACCAGAGCTTATACTAAATCGACGCGTCATCATAGAAAGTTCATTTTTAGACGTGGAATAAAGATAAAACATTATGCGACCATGAACTTTACTTTCAAAGTAACCAAGCAAGTAGTATCACACTGTTGAAGTGTCATGCCTCACTTTCAGGTAACCGGTTCGACGATCCAAATTCAGATGCAGGTTCTTGATCTCCCCAAACTCAGCAAACTTATCATGGATGTCTTCCTCTGTGGCTTCCTCCTGCACGCCGGTGACGAAGAGGATCCAGCCCTCCACAGCTAGACCGCAACGGGGATGAATCACACATTAAAACAAAAGATAAAAAAGGAATATCTCATTTAGCCTAACCTTGGACTGCAGGAGGAAATGAAGGAAACCCAACCGACACGGAGATCATGCCGTGCGGACTCCACCCAGAGTGGGGGTGCTGCTTTCGGGAAACACTCCTGATCCGTCTGCCAGGACTAACTTACAGCGCTGTGGGCCTGGCTCATCACCATCCTGTTCCACAGAGTCATAATCTTCTCTCACTCGAGACCTTGCTCCCTCGTCTGTAGAAGATAACAAGCCAGTATTAAATGTCCCTTCAAAGTTAAAAATAACTAACACACACACACATTATATATATACACATACATATACATATATATATACACATACATATATATACACATACATATACATATATATATATATACACATACATATATACACATATATATATACACACACATATATACATATATACACACACACATATATACATATATACACACACATATATACATATATACACACACATATATATATATATACACACACATATATATATATATATACACACACATATATATATATACACACACACATATATATATATACACACACACAT
>JABFEB020000132.1:16153410-16166287 GCA_019775895.2 Stomatorhinus ivindoensis
ATACATATACACACACACACACACACACACACACACACACACACACACACATACATACAAACTTACATCTGCCAAATGAGGGAAGGAGAGGGGAATAATCATACCTAATCCAAAACCGCGCCCCTTCCTCTTCTTTGCTTTTTCCTTTAACTTGTGAATGCTCTCTAAAAAGAAAAATACATGGAAAATAGAAAAGAAGAAATGGAACATTTTACACAAAATGAAAATACGTGTGCATGTAACAGACATAACTGAGAAAAAATCCAGGATTCTTAAATGACCTTATAGGAATCAGATTCATGTAATTTATCTGTTCAATAATCAATCCGAAAGCAAGACAGCTGCTCCTGGAAACATAAAACACCGATCCGCTTAAAACAGTCTGGAGTAAACGAACACCAGGTTACACAGAAATAAATCTTTGTTTATGGTCATCAGCCTTTTCGGTGTTATGCCGAAAAGGGCATCCCGGCCGTAGAATGCATGCCGGTGTTCTGACGAATTGAGCTTTTAGGGGTTTTTTGGGGATTTAGGGTTAGGGCTATCGATTAGTAAGCACTACGGTAGCCTAACTCGACAAAGTAGCTCAACTCAAACCAGATCAGCGACCAATCGGTCATTTACAGACAGGCAGGCATTCTACGGCAGGGAAGCCTTTTTCGGCACAACACCGGAATCATAGTTTTACAATTACTAAAACAAACTCCTTGCAAATAATCCAATCTTTAACAAAACCTGGACATGCTACATTCACAAGGATTAATAAAACTTCTGCCCAAGAATCAGATTCTTGCAGTTATAACTATGGCACAACAAGAGCACAAAAGAAGACCTACACACTTCTGTTTAATAAGATAAAAAGTCAACAGCACTGGTTTTACCATCGCCATCCTCGTCCATTGGAAAATCCTCGCCTCCTGCTTCATGGAGATCAAGCACGTCCGACATTATGCTTGTGTTGTTTCTCTCTGGGTTAAGGACAAGTGTACGGTCGTTGTACGCAGAAGAAACCGCGTGTTATTAGTAGCCGGATACAGCGTTTACAACTAGCCTACAAAACTGGACTGGATCTATATACTTCAGCTGCTTTTCTTATCATCCAGGGATACGTTTACTCATAAACTGAAACAAATGCTACGATTTAAAATCTGTACAAAACTTCACACAAATCCAGCGTCTTCCCAGCGTGCCATATGAACTCGGAATTCACTTAGTAACCCGGAAGTGATCGTGGCGGAAATCAGGAAAACTAGAACGGAAGCGCCGCATGGGAAGTTCAACATGGCTGCCACGACACCCAAAGAATTAATAGCAGTTTGTAGCTGTTCACAAGACGGTTGTCTAGTGTTGTCGTAGTGAATATATTACGTTAAATAGATTAAAATAGTTTAGCATAGTCTACCTGTAAAAGCATGGACATACAGTATATGTTCAAGAAAACTTTTTATGGGTGAATACAGAAAGATGGGAAGAATTGAAAGAAATTACAGACATTTTTGTAACAAAAGATGCAAAACACAGGAAACACAAGCTGAAAAGCATATTCATTACCATAATTTCAGCTGTCCTGCTTGAAACTATAGGCTGTTGGTTTTAAATTGGTAATATGTTATAGGACCACTGCTGTTTATGGCTAGACTCAGTGCTGCCATAATCCTCTCTGGCAAGGGAATGAACTGCCTCCGTACGCCATCAGTCCTCCTACAGGAACTCTAGCTCAGGCTCTTGTTGATGTCACTGCTGGTCCCCCAGATGCCACTGGAGTGCAGTGCAGCAACAGTTCTGCTGCCAAGCTAGCACTGCCTCCTCCATATCAGATGTAATGCATAATGTATATGATAATTTATATGCATATATGTATTTGTGTCTGGTGTCTTGTAAAGCATGTGGTTTTAGCAGCTTAGTGTGAGCTGTCATTTATCACAATATAAAATTTCAACATTTTTAATATACGTGGTTCCTTGTGCCTTGTCACCCAGATAATATCTAAGAGTAACTGACAATCACAGATTAACAGAATTAATCTGATAAAATACAAAGATATGATATATAATTTCAGGTGGAAATTACTCTCCAGTTGGATGGTAACCTTTATAAATTCTCTGGACTCGGTACAGAAAAATTAGATAAAATGGTTGACATTCATTCATTTTCTAAAATCAGTACTTAAACTGTCACAACAAAATCTAAGTAAAAGTAATTTATTTGAAACATACAGCCATTCTTGCCTTTTTCCAAAAACCTAGTACACTTAGTCTGTTCCATAATGCAACAGGTTAAATATACATAGTTTCACCATTTTCTCTGCTATCTGTAATGATTCTGCAAGGAATAACATAATGATTACAGCAGAACTGCCATGTATACACATGCAAATAAGATCTTCACTCATCTTCTAACTGTCCATCCTGCTTAGGGTCACCTGTACCAGGCAGCAGAAGGCTGGGTGCACCTTGGTCAGAATGCCATTCAGTTCCAGGGCAAATACATGCACACGCTCCACACACAACTGCTAATTTAGAGACACCAGTCACCCTATGTGCCTGTCTTTGGACTGTAATAGGAAACTGAAGGATGAGGAGGTGACCTTTAAGGCACAGCAAGAATGTGCAAACCACACGTACAGAGAAGAGGCAAAGTTCAAACCCCACCCTGGAGGCGTGAGCAGGGCCGCACGAAGACCAAACGGGAGCCCCTTTGTCTCCAGACCAAAGCTACCTCATCCACGCACACTGCTCCCCCTAGTGTCTGCCCCCCTGAAAGTCTTCTCCTTTCTGCCCTCTAATACCAGGTCTGGGTATGAGGCAGCAGTACCCAAGTACTATTTAAGTTGGAAGCATTTCTGAAGTATGAGTCACAGGGAGATGTTTAAGACATTTGTTGCTGATGGCAGAGTTTTGCTGGTGCCCTGTTGATGCTAATGACCTGAATGCAAATGCGGCCCTAATGATGCTGCAGGAGGCGCTAATGAGTGCAGCTGGAGTGTAAGACTTCTGCAGGCCAAGGGTGGAGAAGAAAGAGAGCATCTCGTCCTTGGAAGCAGTTTCGGGTTTATTCATTTCTAGTTTTGCTTTCTGGCCTGCTTCTGCAGAAGGGCTGTTATGTTACATTCATTTGCATTATGATGGTGTGATCTTCAAAATGTATAAATCATATTATAACTGTAGAATTAATATTTTGTACTTTAAAAAACAGATCAAATCATGGGGTCCTGATTAATGGGGGAAATAAGCAATTTGGAAGGATGGGGTTGAAGCACTTCACATGAATACTTCATAGTGTCCTTCTTTAACACTGAGTGCAGCTTGAGAATACAACTGGGTTTTTATTCAGATAATGTAACATCCATCCCTTCACCTGCCAGCTGCATATTCTGACTATGGTTTGAGGCCTGGAGCCTGTTTCAGGCTGCATAGGGCACAAGGCTGGGAGTCACCCCGGTCGGGATGCCTGTCATTTGCGGTTTAGACACACCCACACACACTACTGGCATTTTAGAGGCACCAATTAGTCTGACTGCATGTCTTTATACTGTACTCCATAAAACTGTCCATCAATTAAAATGTACTAAAGTTAGACATGGGTGACATGTGCTCCAGTGAGTAGTGCTGCTGACACCTATAAAGTTGCTGTTCTGAATCTCACATGTGCTCCGTGTGCATGTTCTCCTTGTCTTGTGTGGGTTTCCTTCTGCAGGCCATAGACATACAGCTATTATCTGGCACCTCTAAATTGCCCAAATGGTGCATTTCGGTGGACTGGCATCCCATTCCGCCTTGAGCTCTCTGCCGCCTGGGTTCCATCCATGACCCTGACGAGGGTATAAGTCATTATAAGATGAATTATGTAAAATACTGTAGGGATATTTATGAAACTGTCTTCTATCTCTTTGTTCCAAACCTGAAAGTGGCCATTACAGGTCACATTTTGCTAGTGACCAAGTGGAACTCGGAATGATTAAAAGCTCCTGAAACTCATTCAATTCTGTGTCACTCATTAACTGATCAATTGACCGGCACAATGTCACATCCTGACAGCTCACCTTTGACGTCACTGTCGTATGTCATGTCGTAAAAAAAAAAACCTCTTGTGTTGATTCTGGTGGCTACAGGCGCAAAGCAGGGAATGACCCAGGATGCAGTGCCGAACCATCGCAGTGCAAAAAAGTGCCCAAACGAAATTCTAAAACCTGCCGATGTCTAAACCTAATATCCAGCTGTGAGTGAGCTATAAAAACTCTAACATTATACCACTTAAACAAAGAGGGAATAACACTGTTAAAACATATGAAGTATGCCAGGAATAAACACAGTGGGTGTTAAGGGAAGGATGCAGAAACAAAGAATTATCACTATATTCTGGTTTAGAAGCAGAAATAAATCTGTCCTGTTGCACAAATGATCAAATACCAGATTCAGGACTTTCCTGATTAGTTCTTTTGTTGGAGTCTTTTTACAAAATTCATGCTGAATGGTTGTAGTATATTTATATTACCAGCAGAATAGGTAATGTGCAGAAAGCATTCATATCACATGCGTTTTAAGGTGGTTTATCTCGGAGTGGATTTCAGATTCATCCATCGTTTTTTTAATTTTTATGGGTTTGTAGGTCAGATGAAAAAATACTGACACACGGTGTAAAGCAATTACTGATAAACCCAAAGACAGATTTCTGTGTACAAAACAGCAGTTACAAATCATTGTCAGAACCTGCCTTTCATTCATGTTAGCGTATTGATCAAATCATTGTTATCAGTTCCTTATGTACTCATTGAATGGAAGATATTAAATGATTTTTAAAAGATTTTGATAAATGACCTCTGTAAGGTAGCATATCACTGATTGGCCAACATTTCTGGAGTCAGCATTCTTGTAAAATCTTTTAGACTTTGAAGAAGATCATGGCAGGTTATGCAGCAAGGGTCAGCCAGTAGAAAGTATGCTCACCCTAGCATAATCTGATTTGGTAGAGTAACACCCAATAGTAAACATGCTCAGCCTCTGAGGCTAATGATCTTCACCTTAGGTGGGGTCTCAGTTCTCCGTGGAGCCATATAAAACCCACGGGATGTAAAGAGAAATTCCATCGGGTTTGAAGAAGGTACGTCTACAGCTACTTTGTTAATTAATTTTAAATGCCGAGGATAAATCGTGTTTTCTTATATGTGATCTAAATCTTTACATATTTACATGCTTTGATTAGTAAGACATTGTTTTCAAGGTTCTGGTTTGTATTTAACTTTTTCTGAACCTTCAGCTTCAAATACTCCTAAGTCTAAGCTAAAATCACATTAAAATTCTATTAATATTTGCCAGCTGTGCATACAGGTGTCTATCCGGCCAGAAACGATGAAGATCCCTGTCACTGCTGTTGTGCTACTGGCACTGATCCATGGTAAGAAGTAATTGTCCTACCAATAAGACGCATTTGTGTTTTCGCACCATGTTTTGCTTATTAACATATCATAGCTTGTTAATTAAATATATTGTTGCTTTTTGACATTTCTGGCATTTCATGCGACAATAGTTAATATTGCATTACAGCGGAGACGTGTGAGGACAACACAGTCTGCTGTCCAGTACACTGAGTGGCTTCCGGTGTCTTTCAGGTAGTGACTCCTTCACGGTGGCAAAGAGAGATGTCTCCACTGATGTTGATAAGCTGACTAAGTATGTCCAGGATCTTTCCACCATAGTAACTAGTGCTACACATGAACTGGTGGAGAAAGTGAAGAATCATGAGCTAACTGGCAAGGCCCAGTAAGTGCCTCCCTTCTGCCACGTACAGCTCACTCACCCTGTGCATCATAGCACTTATTCTTCTGGCTCAGAGTTTGTTCCACAGAAGCAATGGGGAGGTTGGTAACTGAGTCTGCTTACCTCCAGGACCTACCTTGAGCAAGGAAAAGTCCACCTGCAGCCTCTAGCAGAAAAGCTTCAGGAGAACCTGAAGCCCCTGACCTCCAGCATCGAGAAGACACTTAAGCCTTTGACCGACTCTGTGCAGGCACAAGTCAAACCCCTGATTGAGTCTGTCATGGAGGAAATGTGGAAGAAGGTGATTAATCGTGTCAAAGCGCTACTGCCTGCCCAGTAAAACAGCTTTCACTGTCGCCACGCTAAAGCGATGCGAGAAGAATCACCCCAGTTTTAAAATGTACCTTTTAATCCTTCAAACTGTTTTGTGCCTTTATCTGCTGTAATATTTTTTCACCAATAAAGAACTATAAAAGAAATCGCATCATCTTTACTTTGCCACAGGCTACTTGGAGATATAGGTTTCTGATTATATGTCTTGAGAAAGGTGTAGCACAATCATCCTTGGGTAACTGTAAGAGCTCACAGCTGTAGGAAGTGATAAGACTACTGTATTTACAAAATATACTTAAAAAGCACTATGTTTCGTAATCCCTAAAGTCCACTCTTAGAATGCTAATATAAGTAAAACAAAAATCTTAAAATATGTAAAATATGACACTCGGACTAAGTACTAAGGGCGAGCCCTACTACATTTTTACACGGACGATAGGGAGGAAGCAACAAAGCAGTACTTCGGGTTCGATCGTTAAATGTCGGCTAACGAAGTGCTTTGGGAGAAACACTCGCAAGACTCATTCGTTCTTCACCAATGTTGTTCGTTGTCTTATCGAAAAACGCACCCCTGATGAATAAATCAAAACGCTATTTGTCAGACCTAAATATTTAAAACAAAATTATGAATTTTAAAAGCCATCGCATTGTAACATACGATGATAGTACGAACACAATGTCTATTACACGCCTTTAATTAGCTGAATGACGGTAAATATATAAGTAGTGTTTCACATCTGCTTTCTTCCACTAGATGTCGGCATTGTCCAACTGAAGAGGCTGGACCCCTCATTTTAGTTGTGGGGTAATTTGTAATTGGTCCTTAACGAAAGAGTTTCCTTCGGTATCTTATTGACTAGTGACGCTATGAGGGAATGGGGGATAAACAGACTGATCGATTTGGTTTCATTCCTCACTATTAGTCTAGAGTAGTAACCAAAATTATATTGCAATTCCAAGTTTCTCTGCGTGGTTAATGGGCTTGCACTATGTGAAAAGTAATCCAGAGAGACTTCAAAATAGATAATCTGTCCCTGCAGACAGAGGTGGAAATTTCAGGTATAGAAAGTAAAAATCCAGACCAGGATTTTGTTTCGACCAGCCAAATGAGAATGAAGAGTCGCAGAGTACTCAGCTGGTTGGTTGAAACAAAATCATGGTCTGGATTTGTACTTTGTACAATTTGTACATCCCACCATGGGATCACTGGGGAAGACCCAGGACGTGCTGGGAAGACTTGGGGATCCACCAGTTTGTAGTCTAGCACAGAGAGGTCTGGTGACCAGGAGAAGCAGTGTGAAGATGGATAGAGGGATGCGTGAATGTTGGCAAAAACATGATGAGCATTTAAAGGTTTTTTCCCCTAATGATTAGAGAAAAGGGCCAATCCCAGGCAGCGTAGGGCATGAAGCTTTTGAAAACCCTGGACAGCATACCAACTCATCACAGGGCACCTATGCACACACTCTATGACACTGGCAATTATCGATTGGGGTCTCCTAGGGCATCACTTAGGGCCCAGACCGCAGACCCTAAGGGCTTCACCCCAAATATAAGTGCTTCACCTCACCTTAGGAAAAATGGAACAGTTAAACTTACATTTGACCCACAGGTCTGCCCATTGGCAACCACCCCCAGTGAATCTTACCGCAGGCGATCTGGTAGTGGATTACTGACGTTATGTTGTTTAAGATTTCATCTCACTTCTCTTTCTTTGCTGGGGAGGAAGATCTCCTTGCCAGTAACTAGTGGGTCTCATACCCCCCCCCCCCAGAGAAGTCAATCCTTGCTCTGTGGGCAATTCAGAGACTCCAGAGATGCCTAACTACACGTCTTCGGACTGTGGGAGGAAACATGGGAACGACTGGCACCTCTGGAGAGTGCTATACAAAGGGAATGTCTATATAGAAACAGTTGTGAACATTTTGCATTTTTTAAAGCATATTTATCATCCATCCATTTTCTGAAACTGTTTGCCCTATTATGGGTTGCAGCGGGTCCACACCCAATGGGCACAAGGCAGGATGGGGTTGCAGGGAGAGCTCACACCGTTCCCTCACTCGCAGGCAATTTGGCCACTTCACTTAACCTCAGCATGTTTTTGAACTGTGGGGGAGAGTACCTGGAGGAAATCCCGTGACAACACTAGGAGAACATGCACACTCCACACACATGGAACCCCGGCTGAGACTCGAACCCAAGTCCCACCAGTGGACAGTGATAGCCACTGCTCTACCACACATGTTGTCAATAAATACAAAAATATGCTAGACATGCTGTCTTAAAATGAATGTGAATATTTGACCTTTGTTATCATTTAAATAAATGTATTACCTAGATAAAAAATGATTTAATCTCACAAGTTTTTCTTTGCGTAAAACATATAACTCTTAATGACCTGTGAGACAGCAGTAAGATGAACAGAAATATCAGGAATCACCATAATAATAAAACCATGTGTTTGTTTTATCCTACACTCTTTTGATATTTACGGGTGCCTTCTAAGGGAGCCGCAGGATTCACAGCTGGCATGAATGCGCACTTGTCACACAGCCATGAGGCAGACTGTGACTTGTTGTCAGTTGCGGTGCTAAAAACAACAAAATCACTAGTCTTCCACATTGCAGTGGACCGACATCAATACGGCCACATGCGTGACATGATACAGACACACCAGCTCCTCATTTACTAATAATGTTCAGTCTGGTTCCATTACATTGGGTCCTTTCTTAGTTCAGTTTCATTTATAGATCACAGCACCAAGCACCTCAATAATAACTGTGTTTCATTTATGAATCATACTGTATAGTGTCCTTTAACTGATACATTCTTTCATATCAACCACTAGCAATTTCCATTTTATTATTTATTTCCTAGATGCTGCACATATTTCTTCTGGAGATCCCACCGTCAGATCAAATGCAGCTGATTGTGAGCACTGGCAATTTGCCCCGCACTGGCTTAGCGCACTGCCAATTTGCTCCGCACTGGCTTGGCGCCCAGCATCCTGTAGACCTATTTATTTATTTGTTAGTGTTAGAAGCTGTGGCCCATAGTCTTACTTGTTTCTAATTATCTAGTTTAATGATGATATTAAGCAACTTTCT
This sequence comes from Stomatorhinus ivindoensis, assembly GCA_019775895.2. Taxonomy (NCBI): domain Eukaryota; kingdom Metazoa; phylum Chordata; class Actinopteri; order Osteoglossiformes; family Mormyridae; genus Stomatorhinus; species Stomatorhinus ivindoensis. The sequence goes on from JABFEB020000132.1 coordinate 16,162,607, forward strand.
TTTCCCTTTTGGGGAAAATGAAAAATGTACTTCAGGAATTTTTTTCTGGGTTTAAGCAAGTTTTTGGCTTTAGATTCAGGTTCAGGTTTAGCAGTCTGTCAGGAAGAAACTGGTGATGTAAGTCCTCTTCCTCTTCCTTAGTTCTCTTCTTTGTGTCTCACTCCTTTGGTTACCATGTTTGCGAGGGTCACCTAGGCGCTAACAGTATATTCCCTGATACTCTCCTAATACAGCCATTGAATGTGTGTTGGCATTTTTGTGTTTCATTTACTGATTTATGATACAATCTGCACAGTCTAATTTTGTGCCTTTTTAGTGCAATAGTACGGTATCTTATTCTTCTGTCATGGATGCCATGGAGCAGGTATATTTAAAAACAGACTTCTTCATTACCTCCATCAGTTTAGATAGAAAAACTAGATAATCACTCACTTTTATTGCGGTTAGTGCTTTGCATATAAGTTACATAAGTCGTAGCTAATCTTCAGATGTTGAGATCCATATAAAACTCAGGACAAAAGGTTAAATGAAGCATAGCTGTCCAAAGTCAGGAGTTACCATCAAATCATGTCCCAATGATTACATCGAGGGTAGTCATGCCTCTTATAGCTCCTTAGACAGGCATGGTGCTGGGTACGGCAAGCTGACGGACTCATTTCCTGCAACTTTTATGCTGAATTCCACTCACAAATTGTTGCTACATTTGAGAAAAAATTTTTGTGTGACTTTAAGTTTGAGATTAAATCAGAAAGACATCTCTATAACACGTCTCAAAAATAAATTTCTCCTAGGTGCTGATATAACCAGAGTTTAATCCCCATGATCATAATTTCAATCACTTCAGATGATATCAGGTGGTAAGTATTATTATTATTATTATTATTATTATTATAACATTATAATGTCTTTGTCTCTCTGGTGACTTACCAGACTAGAAATTTTGTTACCTCACGTTGCTCATTAAAGTGTTTTCCTCAAACATATGACATATTTTAATACACTTTCTTAAGATTTTGTCCGAAATCAGTTGTCTGCAACTCAAATAAACATTATTAGCAAATATTGAATCTACAGGTGACTTTCTCACATCACGCCCACGCTGTGTTTTATTTGAGGAAATTATAGAAAATGGGGCACCGTGTATGTGCATTAGTAGGTAAAACTAAGATGTAATAAACATTCTACTGTGCATATATATATATATATATATATACATACTCTGAAAATATATATAGACTGAAATGTGTATATATATATATGTATATATGTTAGCTGCAATTGAATGTATGAATTCCTGAAAATGTATCGTTCGCATTGTTTTTGCGCCAGAGACCCCCAGGATCCCACTAAGCTGCCCGTTCAGTGCAGTAGCAGACAAGGAAGAGGCAAGTTATCTGGAAATGCGCCTGACCCATTTTAACAGGATGATTAGCGTCTTTCTCACTACATTTTCAGTAATTCATGAAATTCCACACCCACCATGCAGTGTGCTCAAAATTACACACAAACGCTATAGGATTTGTACTTAGAGTTGACTACAATGCATCATTTGCTAGGAATTACCAGCTTAACGAAGCTGGGGCATTCTCCGTGCAAGCCAGCGAGCGACAGCATCATTGTGAAAAGAACTGCTCTGCAGCGCAAAGAGGCTTTGGAAGAAAGGATTAGACAGTTTTCAAAATTGAGGTATATCGGACACGCAAAAAATACATACACTATGTGCATTGTCTATCTTCAAAATAGTTTTGGAGTATAACGGTGGAAGGGAAGTGGTACTTACCGCGTACAACGGTGCCAGTTGGGGTTCTCCTGCGAAATTTCAAAAAAATGGGAGGAACAATCTAGCAAACCACAGGCTCTCGAACACTCTTGAAAAAGAACAAGCTGCATAGAAAAAAGTAATGTAGCCCTCCCCCCCACCCACAGAGGAGATCAGGGGACAGTGGGGAAGAACAAAGTTGGGGTGGCGTAAGACCTGCTGCTTGGCGTTCCTGCTGTGGGAGTCCTGGACGGGCGAGATCTGTAGCTGCTCTGGCCTTGGTGGTACCAGGGGGGCTGAATGTCTGTCTGGGCAGGGGTGTTGACAGGTTGATGTGCTTGACGGGCATAGCCTGTGGTGTTTACTCAGGGGGGCTCCCTTTAACACACACACACACACACACACACACACACACAGAAAGAGTGAGAGATGCACATCCATAATTGTGCACAGATGCTATTCAAGGAAATTTTGAGGGGGGGTTAAAAAGAAAAATATCTCAGTTTTTTTAATCCCTTCAACATAAAAGTCGGACCTTTTAGCTGAAGCAGCCCCTCCCTCTCAGCTGCTAGCATCCCCTGGACTCTGAGAAAGACACCAATGCATGCGTCGACACGTAGAGAATTCTGTCTTGGTGACATCCTCCATATTTCACGTCTTACTGCTATAGTATGATGCTGCAAGGAAATGGTGTATAAATGCAGATTTTCAACAGGTCAGTGACTACTCTGAAGTGCACATTAAACATAAGGTATGAGCATAAAAATCGTAAAGAGCCCTTTTCATTAAAAAATAGCTATTTTCTGCTACATGATATTGTGAAACCATACCTTAATTGCCATTTCCCTCCATTTTGTAAAAAAAAAAATATCGGACAAATATTTGAAAAGATAAAGGGATGCCAATGAGAAACAATGCAGGTGCTTCACCCTGGCAACAGCGGAGCGCTGGCCTTGGTGATGGTTGCTAGGCAATGGAAGAAATATAGTGGCCTCCTTAGAAACTGAAGGCCTATAAGGGGGTCGAAAGGAACAAAACAAGAACCAGGCACTTAAGAAAAATCTAAAGTGCACGTGGTTATTTTGTCATTTAGGTGCTTACAGTTATAATGCAGTTCTGTCTAAGGAGAAACCATTGAAATGGTTTACACAGCGAACAGAAGGACTATATGTAACAATATGTAAGCTTACAGCTTATGATATTTGATATATTTGATATACGGTTTTATTTTCACACTCACGCACACAAATCCCTCTCTTCTCACGTTTGCTTTTCTTTTCCTTGTCAACAGAAAGGTCCCCACCCACACAAGGGTTAACAGCTAACAATTAGGGCCGCGAGCCCCGGCGCCATTTCTTTCACAATTAGTTTCGCGTCTTCAAATTAGTTCCAGTTTATTAAATGTAATTGCGATGATGTTCATTAGATGAACCACAATGGCTGGAGTAACAGCCCTGGGGAGCTGAACTAACATCGCGCTGAATTTCGTTACATTTCAAATTCCATCGATCTTCCGACTGCTTATCCTTCAGTTATGGGCTGCCTGGCCGGGGATGGGGGGGTGGGCACAAGCCTGGGGTGCACCCTGGAGGGGATGCCAGGACGTACGGCACACACCCACACGCTATAGATTGGGGGCTTAAATCCTGCCGCTGCTGTGCATGGCGCATATAGGTCCTTCCTACATCACATGATCTGGCTCCCTCCTGTACTCCAACGATGCAGTTAGATGAAGCAGCACTTCTGAGTCGCTCATATTATTGAAACGTGCGTCCGCTGTCATTGACTGACACTCTGTCCACAGCGGTGTTTCTCAGCCGGGGCCTCAGGAACCCCCGGTCAGTCCCTCCCAGCTCCCAGCTCCCAGCTCCCAGCTCGCCGAAAATATGGACTGTCCGGGGGGGGGGGGGGGGGGGGGGTTC
>JABFEB020000132.1:16221359-16232822 GCA_019775895.2 Stomatorhinus ivindoensis
GTTTTATCTGTGCATCATGCTAATGCCTTCCCAGCACTCTGTATCTCATCCTCAGTAACCAATCAGAGGGCCCGTTTTATCTGTGCATCATGCTAATGCCTTCCCAGCACTCTGTATCTCATCCTCAGTAACCAATCAGAGGGCCCGTTTTATCTGTGCATCATGCTAATGCCTTCCCAGCACTCTGTATCTCAACCCCAGCTGCCACTGGAAAATCAAGAATTCTTTATAGTCATTTCCAGATATCTTACCTATATTCCACCTATATCTTACACAGGGCATTCTTATGTAATTATTATTGTATCAATATCAGTCCGAGCAGCTGTATTGTGGTATTCTGGAGTGTGAACACGCATGCGTCGCCATAGCAGCCATCACATGTCATCCATCACCACAGGAAAATGCAAAGATCTCACAAATGGAAAGAACAGAAGGCGGGTAACTTTCCCAGCAGAACAAAAATGTGCAAAATGCTAAATATACCACTGATCACTATGATGCCAAAAGCCAATATGTGTATGTAGAACTATAAACCACTGCTAAAGTCATGCAGTGCAGAAAACATCATTTGGGAGGTGAGTGAATTTCCTAGGCCCACAGCATAATTAAAGTACTTCGTTTTCTCTTTGGGCTACCAAATCCCCAAATTTACAGCGAAGCACCTTCCCAGCCCCAAGGCTATTCGCAAGAGTCGGACGTTTTTTCTTGACAAAACAGCATATTCAGTTGGACTGGAACCAAGACCTATGGTCAGAAAGAGCTCATTTGATTCGCTGTGCACACCAGTGGATGGCCAATCGGCTGTAGGGAGGTCGCAATACCTGCTGCAAAAATGGTTGATCATACCACTTGTTTTTAGGAATAAATCTATCATTTCTGAAGTGTGTACCTGTGGCTGATTCTATTATTTATAATAAACTGGAATGCATCCTGTCCAGGGTGTATACCACCTTTTTCACTTTGCACCCTGGGATATATTCCAAGCATGGAGGTCCTTCAGTGGATTAGCGGTTATGGAATACGAATGAATGGTGGAAAGATCTTCACCAAGGATGTGGATCATTTGCAAGCTGTTCAGACAAAACAAGGAGAGAAACAGGAGATTCCCTGGCAGAGGTGCTAAGGGAGGTGCTAAGGAAGGCACTAAGGGAGGTGCTAAGGGAGGCGCTAAGGGAGGTGCTAAGAGAGGCTCTAAGGGAGGCGCTAAGGGAGGTGCTAAGGGAGGCGCTAAGGGAGGTGCTAAGGGGCAGCACAGTGGGCCTTGGCGGGGGGGGCGGCTATACCCAGGCTGTAGAGGCTGATGGCACCGTAGTCAAAGAAGTAGCAGATGTGGCGCGACTCAGGGGACATGGTGCTGAAGGTGTGGGCGCAGCTGGAGGTGAAGGGATACAGGCAGATCAGCAGCATGTAGACCAGCAGCGGCCAGGTGTAGCTCTCCGACAGGAAGTCCAGAGAGCCGCAGAGCATGCTGAAGCGCCACAGGAAGTACCTGGCAAGGGAGAGAGGGCGGGCGGCCCGCCGCGCTCGTCAGAGACGGGGGGGGGGCGTTCGACGGATCCGCTCGCTGCGGGGGAATGGGGCGGCTGTCATCATGAGAGAGCGAGGCGGCGAAGTTAAGGGGAAACAGAATTGCAGTGCATCAGCTTCTAGTATAATCCTATGAATCATACTGACCTAATGGACCTCTAACACTAACAGGGGCATAGGGACTCCAAATATTTCATTACCCCCCAATAAACAGACCTTTACATTTAAATAATTGTGCGCCTCCCCCAATATCAAACTCTCTGCTGTGCCATTAGGAAGTAGTAAAGCAAGTATAAATTGAAAACCATGATCTTTTGTGTAGTACTAATACTTTGTACAGTACTATGTTACATTGCTATTTAGTGCTGTAGTGTGATTTTACAATCGCCCTGTTTTTGGTTTTTTTTTATCAGATGACGACAAGGGAGGGTAGTAATGGGACAGAAAATATAGAGATTTTGGGACTTGTTTTGTCAAAGTAAAGCCCGTGTCAGAGGTTTTGAATCCTATCAGCTCTTAGAAACACATACTGTATGGAATCAAAATGAAACCTTTGGCTGGTGTATTTTGTGACTCTGGAAAGGGCAGGAGGTGATCCAGGCTATAACTTATTGGTAAATAGTGAATAGCATGTGGATGCATCCTGCTGCCATATAAGGCTTTGCAATAAGACCAAATTCTCATATCCCAATAACGACATTTACATTTACCGCATTTGGCAGACGCTCTTAGCCAGAGCGACTTACATAAGTGCTTTAAGACTTCAGATATATATATATATATATATCATATTGGTAGACATCGGTCTATCGTCACCCGATATATATAGATATATATAAGATTTAATTGCCGGTTGCAGATTAAAAGAAAAAGGCTTTTTTTTAAAGCATTATGGATTAATGTACTTTTGTTAATATTATAGATCATTACGTTAATATTACTTTATCACAAATCTATGTAAAGCAAAACTTCTTAGTGACTGAGCTCTGAACTCGAGACCCTTGTGTGACAATGGATTGCAGATATTCCCATGCATCCATTAAGTGCCGCTAATAGTAGAAAATAAATGATGCATATTTGACACTTATCTGACACTGACCGAAGAGTGCTGGCAGGATATATCACATACAGCAGCATAATTCAGGAACAGAGCAACGGTGTATCAAAGTGTAGCAGTGACTCTGTGTAAATATGTGTAATGCGAGCACTTCTTTGTCGGTGATAAGTGGGCAAATAAGCATAAAGTCCTTAACAAGTGTAATTATCCAGTCTGAAGTAATTCTTGATGCATCTGTGATTTTAATGGGTATATTATGAATATCTGCTACTAGCATACTTTTGGAAAGCTTGACAACTCCTTGGCGCTTTGAAAAGATGCACACCAGTGCTTAGAATGGCTAGACTGTTTAATGCATTGGTCCTAGAACATAGTTACAGATTAATATTATGCCTGTGTACAGGAAAACACAACATAATCAAAAAGAAGAAAATGCAATTTCTTCCTGTGTGACAAGCAGGAGAGATGCACGACCATTTTATGCAATGAAAGGTAAGGGAGGTGTAGCCTCACTGGAGTCTGCAGCCCACGGCCCATCAAGCGGCCGCTTACCAAGTGGCCAGGAAATGGGTCCAGATGTTGACCGTCTCGTTGGTCATCTGGAAGCTGCTGAGGACGCAGTCCAGCGCTGAGCTGCGGGGGTGGCGGTACCCGGATGTGATACCATCCTCTTGGTATACCTGCAGAAATGCACGCCGGCAAACACACGCCGGCAGGTGAGACAGCAGGTTCTAATGCAGAAACCAGCGTAAAACCGAGATGTGCAGAATTACGAAGAATGTACTGACGATCACAAGGTCTCTGACCAGAAGAAACTTGCTGTTAACTTGCCTCTCTAAAATATGATTTTTGCTGTGAAGACTAGATAATTAATGAATGACATATTGATAGGGAAACTCATTTGAATGAAAAACAGACCTTGTATTAGTCATGCAACACTGCATCTGTCTGAGTTTCATTTTATTTATTCAGCAAATACATTTATGGAAACTGACATTTGTTTTTGAGAAGGCTGTGTGACACAATCCCTGGAGTATTTGGCCATTGAGTATTACTCAGGAGCCCTACAGTCAAATCACTCTGCTGACACGGGGATTTAAACAAGCGACCTTCCGTTCACATACACAGCACCCTAACCCACTGAGGCACATAGCGCCCCCAGTTTTTGCTGACTTCGCTATGAAGGCCACTCACCCTCGGAACCTGGTGGATGTCGAAGAGCTGGGGGAGCCTGACGCCCAGGCAGCCCGTCGGTAGCCAGAGGACCTCAGCCCCCCAGCGGCGGACCTGCTGCAGCCAGGCCTGCCCCCCCTGGCACAGCACACACCACATGGGGCACTGCAGCTGCGGGGGTCTGGCCCCCTCCATCATCTCCCGCCGCTCACGCCGCACCCGGGCCCAAGCTTGATGGCCAGGTCACCGCACAGGAAAGCCTGCAGGGGACACGAGGAGAAGAGCGTGCGTTACGGGCTCCAGGCCCCCCCCCCCCGTCGCCGGGCCATAGGAAAGCGGTGCTGATATTTTGACTTCCGTGTACCTCCTGCAATCTTATCCAGCCCTCCATCCCGAGACAAGTCTCTACTGGCCTGCGACATAAACAACATTTTTGAGTGTAAGCACAGGAAACGAGGGGGCGACATTCCATAAAACCTTCTTTAAAATTCGGAAGGGAACGGTGCAAGTTTACCCTTCGCTTCCCAATGGGTGCCATGCAACCCGGGATCTTCTGAGTGGATTTACTGTGCTTAAGACAAGAAGCTCTGGGTTTTACGCCATCTACAGTAGAGGCTGGACCTCTTTGGTCACTATCAAAATGAGAAGGTCCTGCAGCAGGAGACGACTGGGCACAGCCCACGTTCAAGGACTCACCACGAAGCCCGTGCTCCCATGGGGCACGGAATACATCTAAATGGGGTGGGGGGGCATATTTACTAGAATAAATATATGATGGAGCAAAATTAAAAACGTGCTTATTATTAATTATTGATAAAATTTCATTGGTTCATGTTTTTTTGAAGATGATTTATTTCATGATCATTCATTATGCCATTCTTCCTGATGCCCCCCCCAGGTTCCATGGCCCACGCATGCTGCTAACTTACCCTTCTTCACCACGAGGTATTAAAAGCTTTACCACTCAATACTTAAATATTAAGGCTGCGCTTCCTGACAGAAATAGGCAGCACACTCCCTGCGGCGTCCTACCTCCCGCTTCCCTGACCATGACTGGTACTATATGTCTGTAGGCGCCGCCTATCAACACTTATGAAGTATTTATTAAAGGGGAATGCATTGCTGAGGAAGGCGTCCTGAGTGCCTTGTTCAGGACCCATTACTTAGTAGTCATAAGCATCTAAGTGTGCAGCCATTTGTGTAGGATAGCAGTTATCTGTTTATAAGGCTAGCTTGGAAAAGAGTGATTCATGACATGTATAAAAAGTGATACATGTTGTTCTATTAAGTACACGGTCAATTGGAAAGTACTGTCCCTGCACATCTAATTACAAAGATTAAACACACCCATCTTCTGAAACTGCTTAACCTATTTATGGTTGTGAGGGGTCCAGACCCCATAGGTGCAAGGCAGGGAACAACCCAGGACGGGGCACCAACCCATCACAGGGCACAAGGCAGGGAACAACCCAGGACGGGCACCAACCCATCACAGGGCACAAGGCAGGGAACAACCCAGGACGGGGCACCAACCCATCACAGGGCTCACTCACACTCACACTCACACACCATCACAGCTTGGTAACTCCAATTCACCTCAGCATGTTTTTGGGTGTAACTGGAGCACCCAGATACCCAGAGGATACTCAATGACATGGGAAGAATGTGCAAACTCCACAAGCAGAACAGACTGAAACCCAGGTCCCGGATGTGTGAGGCAACAGTGCTAACCACTGCACCACCATGTCCCCCCACTGCACCACCATAACACGCCTAATTAAAGGTAAATAATTATAATGTATTAACTGGAGTTATTCTCTTCATTAATAAAATACCCAGAGCAATACAAATATTCTGACTGGTGTGTGAATAAACTAAATCAGTCAATATCGTATAAACTGAATAAGGTTCTGTGGTTTTCTCAGAGTGTCCCAGCATCTCTGCTCTTTGGTATTTTATGGAAAGTTTTTGATGGAAGGTTTGATGGAAGGTTTGATGAAGGCTTTCACTATTTTCTGCTGACTATGCATGTCTTCCATTTGCAACTTCCCACAGAAGTTATCCTTAGCATTGAATTACTGTTACAGGTGGATTTTTTTTTTTTTAAAAAGCAATGTATAAAAAAAGCTTGTGGGCGTCCGCCTGCTTGGCCAGGCCGCTACCCAGGGGGCCCAGCTGGGCATAGCCTGATAGGGTTACATGGGTCCTACCCTCCTGTAGGCTCACCAAGTGCAGGAGGAGGCATGGGGTGTGGATGAAGATCAAGTGGCAGTCGAAGGCAGGGGCCTTAAGGACTGATCATCAACACCGAAACTGGCTATAGGTACATGGTACCTAACCTCTCTGGTGGGAAATGAGCCTGTGCTGGTGCAGGAGGTAGAGAGATATCAACTAGATATAGTCGTGCTAACCTCAACGTACGGCACAGAACCAAACTCCTGGGGAGGGTCTGGACTCTATTCCACTCTGTATTTGTCCATGGTGAGAGGTGCTGGGCAGGTGTGGGTCTACTTAAAGCCCCCCAGCTCGGTGGCAGTATTTTGAGGTTTATCTGGGTGAACAAGGGGGTCACCATTCTTTGACTCCATGTAGAAGAAGACACCAGTTCAGAGTATCCATATGTCTTGGAGACCTTGGATGGGGTGCTGGAAGGTGCCCTCTTTGGTTCTGTTGGGGGGACTTTATTGCTCACGTGGGTAACAGTGAAACCTGAGGATGTTTGTAAGGGCACCTGGCACCAGAGTACCTCAGAATTGCAACTTCGCATTTTGGATATGATGCAGTCCTGTTGGATTAATTAGGCTGTGACCTGCACTGGGGAGGCTTTGCAGCTCAATATGAGGCAGTCAGGTTGAGGATCAGCCCCTCCAAGTCTGAGGCCATGGTTCTCAAACAGAAGAGGGTGGGTTGACCTCTCCTGATAGGGGAGAGGTCAACCCAAGTGGAGGAGTTTAAGTATCTTCAGGTCTTGTTCACAAATGAGGGAAGAAGGGAGAGTTCTGTCCTGGGAAAGAGAGAGCTGAGCCGGAAGGCAAAGTTTTTGATTTGCCAGCCAATCTACGTTCCTATCCTCACTTACGGTGACAATCTTTAGGTAATAACTGAAAGAATGAGATCACAGATAAAAGCGGCAGAAATGAGTTTCCTCCGCAGGGTGTTATTGCTGAGCCTTAGAGAGAGGGTGAGGTATTTATTGGATATTTAGAAGGAGGTCAAAGGAGAGCCACTGCTCCTCCACATCAAAAAGAGTCAGTTGAAGTGGTTCAAGCATCTATGTAGGATAACTCCTGGATGCCTCCCAGAGGAGGTGTTCCATGCATGTCCAACTGGGAGGTGACCCCAGATTCAGGACATGTTGGAAAGATGAAATCTCTTGGCTGGCCTGGGAATACCTTGGTATTCCCCTGGTGGAGCTGGAGGAGAAGGCTGGTGTGAGGGAGCCTGACCCCCGGTAAGTGGCGTAAAATGGATGGATGGATGGACAGAGTGTTAATATAAACCTACAAACCAGAAATTATTCTTATGTTTCTTTTTAATGGTGATAGATCCAGCTTGACACGAAATCATTTCCCTCCATTTTTTCCCCTGAAGGATCACACAGGTCTCATTCCATGACAGGAGCACAGAGAGGTTTGCCCCCACCCCTCCATGCAGTGATACAGCTGTGAGCTTTCTCTCTGAGAGGGGGGGTGAACAATGTGTGCTTTGTGAATACTCTGGAAAGTGTAGGCTGAGGAGTGACTGTTACACGCCGGACCATGAGAACGGGTTGTGCTCAGGACAGCACAATGAGCCGAGTCTGACGGACACTCCGCCATCTTCCCGGGGGGGGGGGGGAATCAGACATCATCATCTCATAAACATCGAGATTTGAAGCGTCACAGAGCTGAAGACACAACAGGTATCTGCTGTGGAACTGATGGGTGTGAATCCTGGGAGGACATCACTACCGTCCCAAAAGTGATATCTCGGAAACCATCACAGGGTGGAAGGGACTACAGATCAAGGAAGTTAAAGCAGGAGGCAGTGTAAGAACAGACTGCTGTGTAGACTACAGTTTAAAAAATCTGGGGTGCCAATGGGTAGCATATCCAGCGCTGGGGGTTTTGGAACCCACCTCATGTGTATGGAGCTTGCAGCTATTCCCAGATTGCAGAATTCCAGGGGTCTCTCCCGAAGTCCAGAAAAATTTGACCTGTATCCTCTCCAGGGTGATGTGGCTCTTTGATGGATGGATGTGGCCTCGTCCATGCAGTGACAGTTACTGTATATGTCTGATTATTTGACAGGCCTCTTAGAAGTAAAAACAAAGGGACTGTGTTAGGTCGACGTGGCTCAGCGGGAAGCCATGTAACTTTACACCTCTAGTTTGGTCCAATCAAATCCCGCTTTATTATGCTAGCACTCCTCATCATAGCCAGGCACACTTAACAAGAGCCTCTGATAAACTCTGACACACTTCCACCACATAGCACATATACAGCGCATAGCAACTGATCTTTTCATGGCTGCACAGTTGGTGCAAACTCTCATCTATGACAGATAAAGCGTATGGTCTGTAACATAAGTCTGCAATATGACCTCTCAAATTTAGATTCTCAAGTTGAGACGTATATATTAATTGCACCTGCTCGGCCCATGGTGTCCGAGACACAGAGAAGCTACTTTGTAGATCTCGTGACCTGTGGACCAGTGCGAGGAATGCTGACAATCCAGAGTTTGAACAGCCTTCGGGAGACTGTGAAAAGCACTCGTCACTGAGGACTTTGTGCTTGCTCTCAGACTCCTATGGCCATTCAGGAACTTGGGACCTCGTCTTTCACTGAACAGTGGACTATGCATTGGTCTTATGTGGGCCAAATTGATCTGTGGATGAAAATGCAAGCTTCAAATCTCCAGTATCTGTAAAACCGTAGAGAACCTCTTGAATGACAAAATACCTCCTATTCAGTAAATACAGTCTGAACAGGACAGCTGTACAATATGCAATCATGGTTTAGTTTAAAACAGTAAGCTGACATCAGTGATATGTGGGAGCTGGTGTATACTTTGGTTTTGTGCTGTTTGTGTTGTTTAATACTGTGTGAATTTCATAACCTTACCACAATTAAGACTTTTTATAGCAATGCTTTACTCCACCAATTTGTCTATAACAATTAATAGGAATAATGAAACTCCATTTAAAAAATGCATTGAATATTTTTAAAACATGTTAAGATATTTCACTGCTTACTGTCATTAAAAACTTCACACCATAGTTGTATGCAATACATCTCCATGCCCTGTTAAACATTTATAAGTCAAACTCGAAAATAACCTGTAACTGGATACGTTTCCTTTGTTTCCATTTCTCTTCCACTGCCGTAGAGAGAAAAATCGCTCGACGAGCAGACAAGGCCTCACCAAAAGCAGAGGAGGGCGAGAAGTGAGACCACCTCAGGGAAAATAAGGAAAAGACTGCTCTGGTTTGAAGAGGCCATGATACCACTTAATTTTGATTCAATCCAGCCAATAACAGTAAGCCGTGGGTGGACCCCCTGAGCTAAGGTGGCTAAAGATTCGCCTGTCCAAAATATCCTTATAAAAACCCTCCTATGCAACCACTTAAGACCAAAAAAGTTTAAGCTCAGATCTCTGCAGAATACATACATGAAGTATGAGTGACCAACCACACAACAGTGAACAACAGAAAAATAAAGTCCAAACTATTACTGCTATATAGAAGCTGTGACAAAACTTAACAAAATTTTGCAGCTTCGTGGACCCATTTTGGCATTTTAGCCAGCATGTGGCTAATGACCAGCACGGCGACTCAGCTCAGAATGCGTCCCGTCCTTCACCAGAGCTCAACAGGAAACAGAGACAGAAAAAATCACCAGCAACAACGACACTTTTAAAGAAAAGTTGTAATCAACAGTGATGGTGACAGTACAGCTAAAAGGTTATTAAAGGCTAAAGCTGCTGTTTCAAATATCTTCTCCAGGATCCAATTAAGGATGGGATCAATTTCCCCGGTTTTTATTCTGACCTTTTTTGAACAGCATATGTCTACATTCACCTAATGTCCTTTGCTTGGAAATCCATTGTGCCCTATTCTTGCATAATTCAGAATAATGAATAATAGAAATCAGGTATTTATGATAACAGAAATTATTATATACATAAATAAAACAAAGTACTAGCTAATCTGACATCACTTACTGCAGATGTGCAGTATAGGGGATGTAAGTTAGGACCATACTAAGTGACTCTGAATTACAATCCCCCAAAAATTTAAACATCATTGAATTGTTGTGGATTTGGGGCCCAGTATGCTGTCATGCGGCATACAATCTCTAGCGGTGCCGCTGCCTTTCTCTAGTGTTCCGTGTTGACCACTCTCCTCCTTAAGAGTCGCATTTCCCCCCCTCGCTTGTGATTCGCTCATGGTCACATGACTCCTTTCAATGGCCATCTGTGTCATGCACAATGATGAGTCTTTGCCGTGGAGAAGCATTACTTTGCCAAAATGCACTTTGCAGAGTATGCAAGTAATGCCCACGCTAACTACCATTGGTGTACCACTTTACTTGGGCACCACGGAAATATTCATACACATAAACAATACGATTCCGGAGACATATCAATCCTGTTTTATTTTACAGTCATAAGACAAATTCCACATAATTTAATCCTAGACAACAACAACAACAATAATAATAATAATAATGGCACTTTATTGACCCTTTGGTCAATTCTCTTCTTGCTTACCCCGTCTTGCTTCCCATGATACAGACACATATATACTGTAGGTGACAGCAGGCTTGAAGCCACCTGCAGCAGTGCCCATGGAGCTGGGGGGGGGGAGGGGGTTATGGGTCTTGCTCATTTAAGGACCCACAGACGTGACTATTCTGTAAAAACCGGGCTCGAACCGGCAACCTTCCGATCACAGCCGCAGAGGCTTCGCTCGCTGAACCACCAGACAGTGAAATTACACTGAACAGCACTTTTAATTTCAAATGTCTTGTAAATGACCCCATTCAGTGATCGGGATAATCCAAGTAAATCTGCAGCAGATCGTCACGAACAGAAGAAATTTCACATCGTGTCCATCAGGTCATGTCGGCAAGTCATGACCTCGGCTCAGCTGAAATGTAGCATGACTTTAAGCAGCTCAAATAAGCATAAATGCATGGAAGCAGTTCTGTAGATTAGAAGTGAGCATGCAGCCACCAAGTCAACGTGCAGGACTGAGCACTTTCTGCTTGTGATGGTGTTACCGATTACTTAGGATTTCAGATCACCATTTATGTCCAAAAACTGAAGCAGTATAAATCACCGTTAACTAGGTACAGACGTAAGACACAGAATGCTTATTAAATTATGTTTCCATCATCTTTTATACTGCGACATTCCCAGCAAGCGCTAGCCTCCATACCGTAACAGCAATGGACATGACCAAACACTAGTATTTTGCCTTTTTTAATACGATGATAACACGAGCCAAAAGCACAGGAGATATTTAAAATGTTAGCAATTTTCTTAATGTGCCAAATAAAATACATATAATTTACTTCTAATTTGCACATCTTTTTAAGGTGTAATGAAATGTTCTTAAACAGTTTAAAATTATACTTTTTCAGACCTAGCATATATTATATTACGTTTATGCATTATATAAAATTTGTATTATAGCGCCTCAGAAAAAATTACTTACGAATGAA
>JABFEB020000132.1:16232946-16243933 GCA_019775895.2 Stomatorhinus ivindoensis
AGAGAGAGAGAGAGAGAGAGAGAGAGAGAGAGAGACATGTAGACATGGCTTTCCCTTGTGCCTCAGTGCACGAGGATTAAGTTTCCTGCCAGAAGGAGACTGAAAGTGGGCTCCTGCGGACTGGGAGGGATATTGCACAGGGGAGATTCGGAATGACAGGAAGCTAAGAGGCCCAGTCTCCTCTCACACTCTTTCAAAACAGTTTTACTGACGGGATTTCAGCGATTGACGGCGCGTTCCTCAATTTTCACTGTCAAATACTGGCATTAAAAAGATGAACATATAAATCTTTCTACTTAAACATATTTAAATTGTTGTCGCAAACAAATAGATCATTCTAACTTGTACATACATTGTTGTGAAAGATTCTTTGGCTGGGTGCCTAAAAATGTTAATATGTGAGTTTCACGGGATGTGCTGGTTTCCACCCCTGCAAAAACTCGTAGCACTTTCCCGTAATTCAAAAACACACTTCAAAAGTTTCCTACAATTCTTGGTACATGCAGCAGGTAGTTTCTATGTGGTCCAAAATATGCATGCGATTTGATTTATTTTATGCATTCATCGCAACAGTGTGATAGAAAAGCAGATCGATAGATTATAACACTTTTCCTTTAACATCATAAAAAGCACCGATCGATACATTATGTTTCTCCCTTACACACAAGCCCGTAAGTTTTCTCGTCAACTATTTCTGCAATGGAATTTAAACTGCAAATCACAATCAAGGTCAATTGCCCCGCATCTTATAACCAAGTCCTGTTTTATATTACGATAGTTATATACGGTCTTTATTCTAGCCTTACAATAACTTGCTAAATAAATTATCAAGTGTAAAACAAGCTCAATTATTCCGCCCAGATAGAGAGTGACTGAAAATGCAAAAAAAAATCATGACACTCCAAGAAAACACGACTTTCTGAAGCTACTTGACAACAAATTGCCATAATACTGACGTTTATTAAACATAAATGTGCAGAAAACCGTCGAGGCAGCCTGAAAAGCCAACAAAAAAACAAGCATAAGAGGCAAACCTTTTAGCTTTATTTGGCGGCGTGGTGATTTAAGCACATCTTGACTGAGGTGACAATGTGTTTAAAATCCTGATTTTGTTGCTTGTAGGAAAAACGAAAGACTACGGTCCCATGATAAATCTATATGCGATCCCCGTTCTTACGCGCTGTGCCGCTGCTGGATTAGGGTCACATTAGCGGCAGTTGCCTTATCCCTCCCTCCTCCATCACATCCCCTTTTTCATTGGATGTGGACAAGAATGAAACGCTGTGTTCGGAATCAGGCGAGGGCCGAAAGCGAGCGGCGCAATTGTCGCATCATTTAATCTGTATTTATAAAAAAGAGGGCGTATTACTCCCCTAACACGATGCACGACGGACATCTTATATAGCCTAAAGTTAACCCACAGTAAAATATTGTTTTATTAAAAAGTTTCATTAAAATGTTTACCTACCTGCAATATTTTTTCATGTTTGGATTGATGAGGATTTTATATATTTACACTTTATGTCTTGGACTGAGTGTGCAGTACCTAACGGTGATTCATAGTGGCGCTCTCTGCGCAGTCGGACCTTTTTTCCCCTCACACCCTTCGGGGTTTCTTGCGGCCACGAGGGTTGGCTTATGAGGAATTCCAGTAAACTGGGTTTTGTTATCGCCGCTTCAGATGGCAGCGGAGGCGCAGTCGGGAGATCGAACGCTTCTTTGCGCCACGAGCACTGGGCATAAGCCTCGGACTGGCACGACTACGAGACGTCCAGAGAACACGCAGATGTACGGGGTGTAAGAAGATATTTTGAAAAGGAGACAGAACATTGTAGAGAGTAAGTCGAGGAGAGCAGCAGAGTTACCAGTGAAACAAGAACAAGTACAGAGCATGATGTTGCCGGTCGGACTGATAGCAGGCATGATTTGGGTCACTTTGAACGACGATTTTACGGACTGTGAGTTTTCAGTTAATAGGTCAGCCTACATTACAAAAATGGAGGCTATGATTTGGTCCCCGGTTTAAAAGTATATATAATATAAATGTGTACTCTTCGGGCAGCGGTGGCCTAATGGTTAACAAGGTACGGCCCCGAAGCACTGCCCCCCAGCTCTGGCACATATGGGATAAACGCAGAGGATGCATTTCATTGTATAAAAACATTTCACTCTTGACCAATGGGCCAGAACCCACGTGAAGTGAATAATGTTGTCCTGTAAAAACGGCTCATGTCAACTTCTGTGATATGTTAGATGGTAAGGTAGCATTCAGTACTCGTAGTAAATGCAGGAGAAATTGGTTGAGATATAGATCAGAGTGACTTTGAAAAAGGTCAAGTTATGGTCAAACGACTGGGACAGAACATCTCCATAACGGCAAGGCTTGTGCGGTGCACACAGTCAGCTGTGGTACCTACTGAGTCGTCCAAGGAGAGAAAAACGATGCAATTTGTGAATGAAGGCTATTCTATGTGGTACAACCCAACAGATTCATGGGAATAGTTTGTCATGACACAGTAACATGGAACCTTGCTGCACATGGAGCGAAGTAGCCGCACACCCTACTCGTTGGTCCGACGCATCCCACAGAAGATCCAAGGTCCAGTTCTGATACTTCCGTCCCCGCTGTAGATGCTTTTGACGGTGGTCTGGGTCGAGCTCGGACACTCGGATTGGCCGGAGGCTATGTAACATGATTGCCAAGAGCTTGATACCCTGTACGTCATGACACATTACTCCGGAGATTATCAAAATTATCTGCCATTTGGGCCAGAATGAATAATTGCTAGGCTGAACGAATGTAATCATGTGACAGTGAAGCCATCACTGCTTTTGTCTGTCTGCACCAGTTTATTTACCCTTAAGTAGGGTGACTTGATTTTCAATATAGAGGACAAAACTTTGTCTAATTCCTTCACAACTTCACCTCTCATTCTGCCGAGTGTTTATCTGTGAAGCAGGAAAAACGTGCTCCTACCTTTTAAAAGGTACACGGCTATTTGGTGAATTTTATCCTACCCAGCAGAGGATCTGCTGGTAGGCGTCATCAATAAAGAAGGCAAAGAAATTGAATGAAACGTTTATTGTTTAATGCATGGCCACACACTTATTTGATTCCTCTGCACAGTGCATTATGGGACAGAAACTATGGTGACGGTGAATGATTTGGGGAGGGGGTTCGCTGAGTCACGGTTGGGCATTAAAACTTCCAACATAGCCATATTAACACACCTGTCAGGACAGCGGCTCTAAAGAGGCCCACATTCCACCCTTTCCTTGGCCCATCCTTGCAGACGTGCACAGGACCTGGGTTCTCTGCCTCAGTTCTGTATGAAGAGCAAGACTGGCCCAGTTTCAAAATTGGGGGCGTATCACCCATTACCCAGGGATGAGAACAGGGCCTTGAGACCGCAGTCCGCATTAACAGATCTTGGCAAAGCAAACATACAACATACAAAAAATAATAAAATAATTAAAAAAAGAGCCTAGCACGCAACCCAGTCATTTTACAGGTCCTCATCATACGGAGACGGCACAAACATTAGTCACTGTTCACAAAGGAACACAGCAAAATGAGGAGAAAAAAAAAAACACTTAAACCAATCCCAAAGAAGTGTACATCCACCAAACCGAAGCCTTTGTTTCATCCCCTAAGCTACTGTTTTTTGGGTTGAATGAACCCTGAGCAGACGAAGGACGTGTGTTTGCTTTCTTTTAACAATGAACCAGGGTACCAAAAGGTGATTGTTGTATTGTCAGGGTACCATTACAACCCAGGCAACAGCCATGCAAATTCGACCAAGGCCTTCCTCCACATCCCAACAAGACCTTAAGGAGAAACGCAAAAGAAATAAAAAAAACCAAAAGCAGTTTTCTATGTGTATGTATACTTCGGTGTGAGTATGCGTGTGTTGCGTGTGCGCACGTTTCCCTCTGGTCATGTATATACTTTCATTCATTCATATATAGTATATACCTGGTTAAAACGTGTACTGGAGGCACCATTTCTGATGTCCCCCCCTCCCCCCAACTGTCTTCCTCTCCCCAACGATTGAAGTCACTTCCTTTAGTTGGGGGGGGTTGGATTAGGGGGGGAAGGATCTGCTGATCTTTATTCGACCCAAACCCATTTCACGTGCCTTCTGTTCCTCTACCGTCACACTTTCTCCACTCTCTTTCGTTTGTTATGTTTCCCCAAAGACGCAGATACAGACAGAGCAAAAGAGTGGGAGAGAGAGGGAGTGAGTGAGTGAGTGATCAGCTGACCGCCTTGCCGACCTTTGCCCCCTCGAGCTTTCAGCCAATCTCCTTCCACTGTCGGTAGAACTCCTGAATGTTCTTCAACTCTATGCCTGCCGTCGCCACTGCCTGAACAGCAGACTGGGTTGGGGGGGTGAGGGGGGGGGCGATGAGATGTTCTTCAATGTGAGGAGCACAGCAGCTATGGAACATCTAAGAGAACTTTTAGAACCACACAGTGAATGTACTAAACACTAAGGCACCTTCCATACATTTCATCCCACCAACATTTGCCTTCGGATCAGCTCAACGTGACATGAGCCCCACAAGGCCTGTTGCAGTGGCTGGATCTTGTCTTGGTGCTAGACCATCCCAGATAGACA
Organism: Stomatorhinus ivindoensis; assembly: GCA_019775895.2. Classification (NCBI taxonomy): domain Eukaryota; kingdom Metazoa; phylum Chordata; class Actinopteri; order Osteoglossiformes; family Mormyridae; genus Stomatorhinus; species Stomatorhinus ivindoensis. The sequence goes on from JABFEB020000132.1 coordinate 16,237,569, forward strand.
CCGTTTGGGAAACCCAGCAGTGCTGTAGCTCCTGACACACTCGAACCAGAGTGCCTGGCATCTATTATGGACCAGATTCTTCTACACTTCAAGACTCAGGTGTTAAAAATTTTTTAACTCGTTTTTTCTCTTGGTCCCTGACGACAGATCCTGAGTTGAAAGGTGACATCAAGGATCGCACCATTCGGCTAGAAATTTCTAGAAAGCACAGACAGCCCTATTGTTTTGTAGGATCAAGGCAGAATGTAAACAAACACCATAATCTACACGAAGGGAAAACCAGGATACGCTGCCAGTTTGTAAACAAAACCTACTCCAGACAATTTGGATCTATGTAAATCTCACTGGTGAACAAAGTCACATGAACACAATATACTCCGATTTTCTAAAAACTGTGACATTAATCTACAAGTCACCAACTGAGGAAAAAAAACCATCCACCACCAGCACAGCAAACAGCAACGCCCGCGGCTAGGGACACCGACCTTCATACTCGCGGAACGAGCTGGCAGGTCCTCCACGGACTGTCCTGTGAGGATCGTCACCATGCCAGACGTGTCCTCAGCCCCGTCACTCTGGGACATGGTCAGCTGTCGGCAGCTGTCCACCATCTTGTACAAGTGCCTAAAATTAAAACAACATGAACCGCCACCGAGCTACAATAAAACCCGACGTGATTCTGCGCAGAGACGCAGTGAAGGGATCGACTCACCAGGCTTCAATATCCCGCCTTTTCAGCTTGTCTCTCTCAAAGCTCCTGCCCGACTCTTTTTGGCAACGGATGTACCTAACAGGAGTATAAGGCACATGTAGAAGCATGAAAATGAGGAAAAATAATAAATTCACAGATGGTGTACAGTCATATACAGTCATTCCTTCCACATCACAGAGGTTAGGGCAATACGGAAAGTCGGCATACGAAAGGGTCGACACTATAGCACTTGATTAAACAACATTTCTTAATGACGAAAAGAGTGTGGGAGACTCGAGCTTATATTCAATGTCCTTAACATACATATATAAACTAAACGCAATTAAAGAAATCAGAATCTACACCCATAGTCCATAGACCTGCAGTGTTTGAATAAGACCTTCTAATCTGCCCTATGCTGGCAGAACTTCCAGGCTGCACTTGGCCCCCCATGCCCTGTCCTTCCTGGGGGAGGCTTTGGGCATATTGTGCTGGATAAGCAGTCGCAGAAAGCAGATGGGTGCATTGATTACACATTTCATAAAAGCGAAGGTGGAAAAGCTTTGCAAACATATGGGTGAATAACGGCTTCAGGCTTCAAAGCACTAAGCTAAGAGTCATTACATTAAGTACAGAACGCACAGGCTATCTTAAGCTATAAGGTTTTGCTTTTAATCAGTTACTATCCATTTTCTTTTAAAAGGACATCTATATTACTACTTTGATTAACACACAATCATTGGACTGAATGTTAAAGCAGCACCCATAAAGGGTACCTGCAGGATACTGACTGCAGACTGCATTACGGACGACAGTAACCACAGCGCGCAGTTTATTTCCACGCTCTGTTCCGGTTCCGGCTAATGGGCTCTATTAGACAGGAGGACAGAGACACACCTGTTGCCCCTGCGGAATTCTGACTCCAGGAAGCGGATTCCATCTCTCGCACCAGAGTTCTCCTTCTTCAGGATATCGAGACCGTCAATTACTGGTAGGAGAGGAGAAAAACAAACAGAAACTTCAAGTTTCTCAGAAAGTTTCCTTACACAATTCCTTTTTTGATCATTTTTTATTTTTTTTTGGCTGTTTAACATCAGTGCTACAAACTATCGCGCTAATTATCCCCCATACAATTGACTTAACGCCTCTGTAACAAAACCTGCTTTTAGCAGTAAAACCAGCTAAACGAGAAGTTTGTCACCATAACTCAGTTCACACACAGCAAGTTACTATCGCTCTAAAACAGGTCTGCTTAAGAAATCTGTGGAGCTTCAACGAGTAAAAACTCCACTGTGAGGAACCATGGTATTCAAAGGGCTGAAGATCCCACACCGTCATGTTCAGAGGAGCAAAGGTCCTGCGTTTCCGGCCCGTCAATCCATCATAAGCACAGTACTATGGCGCCCTGGCGGTGACCCTGACACAGGGCCGTAAGAGGACAGGCCCAGGACTGACCTGTGCGCGGGATGATGACGATGAAGCAGCCGCTGCCCGCCAGCTGCCTCAGCAGTCCCAGGTGCTGGCAGAGCACGGCCGTGTCGGGCACCAGGTACGGAGACATGGAGGACTGGGCCCGGGGCTGCTGCAGGCTTCCCTCCAGCTGGGAGACCTCCAGCTGTGAGGGAGGGGGGGCGTCAGGCTCCGTCAGCGACACGAGCCAAACGGCGACTAAACAGCCAGAACCCACCACCTCAGAGCCTAATCTCAGGGAAAACACTATAGATCAGGGTTATTCAAATCACGGTCCTCCAGGCCCGAGTACTGCTGGTTTTCCAGCCTTCCTTTACCTGTAAGTCAGGTGTGAGGCCTCTGACCAATCAGAATCAGTAATTATTAAACTAACTACCTGGGAGAACTGAAAACATGGCCTGGAATCTGGAATCGAGGTCCAGATTTGAAGAACGCTGCTATAGACGGATGAACAGGCTCATTTACTGCCTGTATAAACTGTGAATGTCCCCAGTGAAGCATTTACTGACAGGGAGCGGCACACGGTATAAACATGAATGTGGGCTGTAAATGAGGGGAAGACAGCGACGGTTATCCTGCATGACCGACGGCCCGACCTGCAGCCGAAGCTGGGCCATGTCTCTCATCAAGCGGTTACGGCGAGCCTCCTGTTCTGCCTGGGGGGGGAGTGCAGAGGGAGCAATGTGTTACTCATTAAATCATGCTTATTTTTAGCTCCCATACAGACAGAAACATAGAAGCACAGAGGTAAGCGGCAAGCTAAACACTAGCCAAATGCTAAGCAGGTCTTAATTATTGCGGTTAAATGACTTTCGGGGTTTCAGTTCCAAGTATTCATCTACAGACGTTCACTCCCTTACAAGCCTCACAGAAGCATCATCGAGCTGAAAAATTGATAAACATGGTTTCCTGTGTGACAAACAGCCAGAAGGCAACAGAATAAAAGAGAGCAACCCAGTCATTGCCAGAACCCTCATAACTAAAGACTGTGTCTTTACATGCTGGACAGGGACTGACATCAAATCCAAGGCCGTTTACAGTTTTTACAGTATCTCTCGGTTTTTAAAGGTGACTGGTTCAGCAGTCCCTCCATACCATGTAAACTAACTTAATTTTAACTGAAAACTGCTGCGATGACAGGGAAATTGCAGGCTGGTGGCTGTTATGTCAGGGTACTATAACCTTAAAACTATAACCTTAAAAAGAGCCTTAAAAATCAGACAGTATCAGGCAAGACACCCGACCACAGGTTTCAGCTAGTGCCAGTAACGCTTAATTGGGTTAGCAAATTCACGGCATATTAAATAGTCACTACAATGTAACATTCAACAATTCTCTTTAACATTAACTGTTAGGCACTCAAACCTAAAATTATATTTAAGGTAAAAAATATCAACCAATTTCACATGGTTACTTATTGATATCTACTATTTCCCTGAGATAATTTGCTTTCCTACATACATGGAATATCCACTTTTAACCAATTTAAAATACTGACCCTTGGTTCAGGATTAAAATAAAACAATATAAAAATGAATACCCTGGATCAAATGATTAATGAGCTCTCCAGTATGCATTTTACGCCTTGCGCCCCCTATCAAGCAGCTGAAAATGGTGAATGACGGGTAATTTTCAGTAAATGGAAGCGCTGCCCTCTTCATGCACCAATAGCAAAGCAGACCCTCGAGCCGCTAACTGGCCCCGCCCCCCGCTGACAGTCACTGACCATACGGAACTGGGCCTTGGCCTGCTGCACCAGGTTCTCCTGCTCTGATTGGCTGATGCTAGTGAAGATGCCCGCCTCTGGGTTGTACTGCAGCACGTTGCCCTGGAGATTAGTGAGGAAGTGGCCAAAACTGCGGATGCAGCAGAGTCTCACCACACACTGCGAGCCAAGAAGAAAGGGACAGAGAGAAGGGGAACAAAGAAAGAAAAAAGTAAATGAAGAGAGGAGCTGGGAAGACAAACCAAATAAAGCCACTGCAATCCTCAAATTTTTTATTACAAAGAGCCATTCTTAGTCTTACACAGTGTACTGTAATGCACGTATACTGTAATTTTAAGAAAACTGCGTCTCTGGGGGTCATTTGACAATAATGATTTAAACAAGATACATTGAAGTGTCTTAAAATTTAAGCTTTCTACATCTGATAAATTCTGGATGCATCCTGAGCAATACACTAATTAAATGAACAGATAGCTTTCAGATGAAAAAAAGCACCAATTCAGTCCTGGAACCAGGGGTATCCAGCTCTGCCCCGATGGGCCAAATTCCTAGAGCGTCACAAAGTCAAGGTCACTTATATGAACAGTAAAGCATATTAAGCACTTCCTGAGCAATAGTGTGCTGCATTTTGCATTAAACTGCCCACACAGGCGTAAATAGTAAATCTTAAGGCTTTAAATGTATGAATGTATGGTAGTTAATTCCAAGTGGTTCACACAAATACCAGGACTAAGAGCGCTTTGTGTTACTACAGTTTTTTTCTACCGATGTACCACAAATGTGAAAAGGAGCGTATGGGGGGGGGGGCCTGCCAAGTGAACGGTGGCGTGCAGCACCTCCTCCAGGGGGCCGAGCGACGGTCTCTGGCGAGTGAAGTCCAGGTGTCGGTGGGAGGCGCTGAGGGAAGGCAGGCTGCGCAGGGCCAGGTCCTCGGGCAGCAGCAGGGTCTGCGTCACGCTGGGATGCTCACATTCGCCCAGCAGCGCCGTCACCTCTGGATCCAAACCCAGCTCTGCCGCACATGGCAAAGGAGGTACCAGTCAGCCCCTTTTCATTTACCCGTCCCTCCTTAACCCTGACCCATCCAAACCCGGCTGAGGTACACAGGAGAGAGAAGGTGGCTGGTCACCCTTTGTTCGTTTACAGGTGTCCTTCACTTTACAAGCATCTTCTTTATGACACTTCACCTTTTACAAAAGCTCTATATTAGCACCTAAATCCCAAGAGGATTTTCGCTTTTACGGAAAAAGGAGAAAAGCAAGAAGTAACATTTATCAGTGAGCCAATTATAGATGTATAAGCATGCACCGCAAAAATGGCGTTTCGGTCAATGACTGGCAACATACATGACCCATAAGATTGTAACAGAACTGAACGGAACTTAGTGATGCCTAGTGATGTCTCAGCGCTACGCATTACTCATGTATTTGCGGTGATGTTGGTGTAAACAAACATACTCCACAGCCAGTTAAAGTATAGTGCACACTATGAACAGTACATAAATAAATGTATATACTGCACGTTTTATCGTTACTTAGGCTACACCATATAGTCCAGCTATTAAGTAAGCTATACCATCTAGACCTGTGTAAGTACATTCGATTAGGTAATTACAACGGCAACATCATGTAAAGATGCATTTCTCAGATTGGACCCCTTTGTTACATGATGCATGACTGCATTGATTCTGGTATGTAATCGGTACATACATTATTTCCACTAGGCTATGTATTGATCATATCATTGCTGATTTTACTACGTTAGTGTTAAATTAGGTTTTATGTGTCATTTGGCAGGTTATATTTTCGGTCTGGAAATGCTCAAATTTAGGGAAAAATTGCTTCTGTGTTTCGTGCCATTTCAGCTTATAAAAGGCTTCGTAGAAAAGCCCTGCTTTCGGACAGCGGGGGAAACCTGCACCCATAATCCTTCATCCTAAAGCATCAAAGCCCAGCTCTGGTACCCAGAAGACAGAAGGTCAAACCCTATTCATTTAGCTATGCCCACCTCACCACCCCGGCCAAACCCGGGCCGCGGAGCCCACAGTACCACTAATGGCCAAAGGTCATATTACCCAGACTCTCTCTGCAGAGGGAAGGAAATGTACCAATCAAGACCCCACTTATGTCCTGGCCCAATGGCTTTAGTAATATACTCCAGTAAATAATACAAGACCCCTCATCCATCTGAATCCTTCCTACAGACAAACTAAACATACTGACAATCTTAGGGGGCGGTAACTCCATGAGTGGAATCCATAATGAATCCTTAACGCTGCACTTCCTACTGAGGAAACGACAGCAAGACCAACTAGTATCCATTTGATCCAGCTGAAACCTCAAATGGTCTGCATGTTTCACAAGGTGTCAAACTGACCCAGTAAAGCAGTACAAACCGTGGAGGAGAAGCAGGTCACAGGCTGCACCCAGCAGCACAGAAAACTCGGCAGAAACCATGAAGGCCGTTGGGGGGGGGGGG
>JABFEB020000132.1:16243943-16255859 GCA_019775895.2 Stomatorhinus ivindoensis
CTACCCCCCCCCCCCCCCCGCAGAAACATAGGAACGCTCTCTCTCTCCCTTCTCCCTCTCTTACCTGCCTCCAGCATCTTGCTCCCGTCAGGAAGTAAGTTAAGAAGTACAGACAGCCTGTTCCACAAGCTCTGGGAACTCTACAACAGAGAACAGGGCAGCTGGTGTAAGATTTCACATCAGTCCTTTCTAACCCATGCACCGAACGCCCAGTGGGTCTCTGCAGTGTACAAGGTCGCATTGTTTGATGGACGATCTGGACAACTTCAAAGGAAGCAGCACTGCATTACAAAGAATACCCCAGCTTATTAAATTCATCAACGTGATTTACTACTGTTCAGCAATAAATAGTCAAGTGTTTTACTACTCAAGGAGTAATTTTGAGACCTTTAAGCATGGGAACACCATTGTAGGGTGTTCACTCGAGCAAAGGCTCCATCCGACCCCCCCAGCACAATCTGGTACCGCATAAGTAGCTGGAAGACAGAAGGATGGATCCAAAACTACATCCAAACTCACTTTGGAAAAGAAGACAGAACTGGCATGGCTCCCCTACCTGTGCACACATGACGATGATGTCAGTGTTTGTTCTCAGCCAATCCACAAAAACCTTGACGACCTGAATAAGGCCCTGGTTGGTCAGGATCTCCAGCTTCTCCGACAGGGTCTTCTCACTACGACATGAGGGGTTACTGTGCACGCTGCCTTCAGAGTCAGAGTCACCTTCTGCGCCAAACAGGGATGCAGGAAGAACACAACTCGTTTAAAAAACGCAATTGTAAAGAGTTCTTATGTTCTTAAAGCAAAACCATGTCTCCATTTTATCTTCAAATTACATTCCATAAGCAAAAACAAATCACATAGTTAGGCCAATTTTAAATAAAAAATATAAAATGTGAAATGCGGGTTTCAGTGCAAATTCAGAACCGGTTGTACAATAAGCTACAGATTTTTAGCACACATGCTCTTTTTTTTTTTTTTAGCTTGCAAGGCAGTCTAGTGTTACCTGAAAACAAAGCTTCACCATCCAATTTAACCAGATCTTAATATGATAAAACGGGTTAGAATTACACTACACACACAGGTGTTACTCAGTGAGATGGGAATACGTTTAGGTAAGGACATTGTAGGGCGGCTTGCCATTGTCGTTCGTTCCATTGGCCGTGCTGGGGCTGGCAGAGTGGAGGACGCCCCCTTGTGGCACGGTCGGGTCCTGAGAGGAAGACGACTCGGGTGGCGGGTGGGCAGCAGCGTTGGGATGCAGCAGCATGTTGCTGAAGGTGGGGGCCAAGCGGAAGCAGCGCTTGGCCTGAAAGAGCTGGGAGGACATGGCCTGCAAGTTACTGGTGATACTGGGGTCGTTGGGAAGCAGGGGTCCGTTGACAGCCGGCGGGGTGGAGCCCTCCTCCCTGGGCGACGGCTGTGGTCGCGACGGCTCGCGGGGAGGGCTGCCCGAATCCTCCATGTCCTCCAGGTCAGAGCGAGACTCCTGGCTGTTCATGTCCGAGTCCGTCTCCACGTCGAACGCCGTGCCGCCCTCTTCCTCGGAGGCGCTCTCGTAGCTGGCCTCCTCCACCGGCCGGCCCCGCTTGCCCTCCTTCCCCAGCGAGGAGGCGCTGGCAGTGCATCCGGCGGCGCCCAGGCCCTCCGGCAGGGCCACCAGCTCGTCGTCCTCCTCCTCGTCGCTCTCGAAGCCCTCGCTCAGGTCACTCTCGTCCTGTTTGCGTGTGCAGCGCCGCCTCCTCAGCATGGAGAGTCGCGAGTACTTCTTCTTGTGCTTCTGCCTGTCCTCCTCCGGCCGTTCCTCGCCGGCTTTCTTTGGTCTGCCCGGCGCACGTTCCTCAGTCTCCCCTTGTTGCTTCTCCTCCTCTTCTTCATCCTCCCCCTCGGTGCCGTTCTGCAGGACCCCTTCCTCGGAGCCCCCTGGGCCAGCCTTCTCCCTACTCTCCGGATCATCTATGGGAAGAACACAACAGAACTCTGAAACGACACCCTAGTGACACGAATAAGCGAGGGGCCTGAAAGAGCCGCCTGCTAATCTCCCCCCGCACCACACCGCCTCGCCGGTACCTGTGTTATCTGCGTGGAGAGGAGGCACTTCTGCTTCTCCTTCCTCCAGCTCAGCCTGCAGACGGATGTTGACGTGGTTCACCAGATGAGAGAACAGGGCCAGCGTGAAGGCGATGGACGTGCTGTACTGCTTCGAACCTGAGATGCGGAACGCGGGGACTGTAACACCTGCTACCAAAAGACGTTCAGTGGCCGCCCAAACCCAACTCCTCTACAAGCCTGACATATTAAATCTGAAACACTGGTGACATTTTCAGATTTGAAATGCAGAACATAAGGAGATCATGCGAGCATTCACGCTGCTCTTTATGGTCTCCGTCCACCACACTGACCTCCCCTTTTAAGGCTGTGTACCACCATGAGGCAGGTCACCGCCATCTTGAAGACCAGAGCGTCGGTAAGGAAGGAGCAGGTGCCTTCGTGCTCCTCCTCTTCCTCGCAGGCAGACGTGCTGCTTTGGGAGGTAGCGGGAAGGTAGAAGAGCACCAGGTTGAAGTCCTCCAGCACGGATTGGCACAGGGACGTCAGCTCTGTCTCCTGGAGGCTGTACGCATGAGGGAACCGGACGCAGTTTAGACTGACGCCATGTTGGCAGTATGGCAAGGGGTGCGAGGAAGTAGGCCACTGGGCGTGACTTAATGAAGCTCAATTAGCAATCAAAGTAACCTTTCCGAAATCTCCATTTTCTTAATTTGGGAATATGTTGGACCCATGTCAATTACAGTTCCTTTCTCTGGGGGGGCGGAGGTCAAGTCATTTGTAGAAATATGACAGTCACACAGCTGTAATTACAGAAGCAGCACAAAATCTCTAAGCCAAGAGACAATTATTCTAATTCATCCATCATGACTCATTTAACGACTGTAAAATAATAATGAGCTGCATGCTGGGAATTCCAGGTACAGGACAGACATTCTTTCTGAAAACCGGTCAGTTAAAGCCAAACTGACAGACACTCCCAGCTCCACAGCTTCCTCACCTGTTCTTGGGCTGCAGCAGGTTCTGCAGGTACAAGAAGCTCACCAGCAATCGCTTGATGTCTTTAGATCTGAGGCGTGAGGAGCGAAAAGCTGTCAGACTCCAACGCATCAAAGACCAAAAAAAAAAAAACGCTAATAATTTTATTTGGAATATCAGCAACACCTATACATTTACAGGCATATATATACAGGGGAGCCATCAATCTGATCCTCAGAAGTTCCTGATCCATGTAAGCCAGACGAATTAAATGCCAATCAATGCATACTGGGTCGATAATTAAGGCAAATGAATACACAGTTAACTCTGCCTTGCTAATGATTACGAAACAGGTCTCAGAAATAGCCGCACTGATATATGCTCATTAAATTAATGCATCTAACAGCTTGTCTTTTGACACTGAATGTCATCTGACCCAGCTGAAGACATCGTCACCCCCCCCCCCCACCCGCATCAGAGCGTCACCACGTCAGGCGATTGGTCCTGTGCGCCGGTACAGCCTGCGGCTCCTGACCCGCCTGCCAATCAGGAAGACACACTCACCTCTGCCGCGTGGGCGAGAGCCTCTTCAGCTCCTGCTTCTTCACCTGGTGGTACATCTTGGCCGCCTTGTCAAACAGACGCTTCAGGTTCCCATAGGCCCCCTCGAAGGGTGCGTCCGACTGTAGGCTGTCAGGAACAAATGCGCTGCACACACTCACTCAAGCCCCACACAGAACCTTGCTTCCTCCATTATTTACAACCACTAAACTAAAACCTAACAGCGCTAACTGTACATTTATCTCAAATTTATCTGTCAACACAGACTGCAACAGTGTAGATAACATTTATGTTTAGCACTGTAGTTATTTAAACCAATTTACAAATATTTAGGTATCGAGTCATTCATTAGTCAGCAATTTTCAAATATACTAGACTAATACATGCTGAGCCTGAACATTAATTTACAAAGCAAAGCTTCCTGGTTTAAGCTGTCAGAGGGGATAGGTAAACAACTAAATACAATCATTAATCACCAGGGACCCCCAATAAACAGATTCATTCTGCTTTTCCAGTCTGTAATACAGTCTATACTGACCCCTAGCGGTGAGCATGAGAAACTTCAGGGACCTAACACTGAAGTCCCCATGATGCACGTCACCTACCAGCGCAGGTAGTAGTAGGTTGCTTCCACGTTGTAGAACTTGCTCCCAGCCAGCGTGCCGAGTTGGTTGAACGGCATTCCTGCAGCACAGCACATCCAATGCTCAGAGACGGGGAAAAGGAGGATCTCAAATGCTAGGCTGCCCATTGTTTGCCGGCCGTTTATACAGGGAGAGATCAGAAAGCACGCAGGGCGAGGTGGGCGTGACCCCAGGCGCCGCAGGCAGGTGCTCACAGACACTCACCGACGTGCGGCGACACGGACAGGGCCTGGTGGTAGAAGCGCTCTGCCAGCCGCTCCGCCTCCACCCCCGCCAGCTCGTTCTGGTAGCGCGCTGCGAGGAAAACGGGGCAACACGTCCCATCACAAGCGAAAAGCTGCCAGTCAGGGCGCCGCCTGCTCCGAGCGCGTTCCCAACGCCCAGCGCAAAGGCGCCGCACATGCTCTGTCGCGTCGCCCGGCTCCTTCTACATGTTTCTCCCAGCTTGTTTGACAGCCATAACATAAATCTGATCCATGCATCATGTGTTTTAGAGGTAACCCAAAACCAACCCACCACTGCACGACTGGCACATAATCAGGACGATTAAAATGATAGTTTCCGAAACAGGAAGCCGATCTGATGTAATACTGCCCAGCGAGTTCACAATGCTACTAACACGGCGTGGTCAGGTGCCTCCTTACCCAGATCTCCCAGGTACACCAGGCAGCGATGGCAGGCCATCTGGGCCCACTCCATCTCCTTGCCAGTGGCCGACACCGGCTTCTTCCGTCCTGAAAACATGTCCGCGTCAGCGCCGCACTTAAGACAAACGAGGCAGGTGGCGATGCCGTTTGGGTGACAGACGTCAAGTCGGGCTGCAGCTCGCGTCAGCACTTTGGAGCATCACTCACCGTTTCTAGGAGCACCTAAAACTGCCCTCGTCCGCGCGTTAAAAATCTGTTGTCGTTACAAAACTGGGGAACTTTGCTCATAAGTCGAATGCATCAACCATAACACTTAAAAATCAAACTTATAACCAATTTCATCTTATAACCAAATACTACCAATATAACCAATATAATCCTGGAAGTCCCAGACAGGAGCAATCAACTACTGATGGCATACATCAGCTACAGTGAATTATGCACTGGTAAAGAGACATAATGGTTTTAGCTATCAGGCCTGCCGATCTACTCACAGTAGGAAAACCATTTAACACGGTGACAGCGCTTCTTGGAGTTACCTATAAGAGGGTCGGTGACGTGTGTCCAGTCGATGCAATCCTGCAGCTCCAGCTGATAATGGGACTGGATGTAGAGCAGCAGGTGCTGGTAGAAGCCCACCCCAGCGATCAGGTGTGTCCTGTAGGCACACTCCAGTGCACTGCGGCTGTGAATGTGCTGGGGAGGGAGTGTGACAGAGAAATGCATTGCGGGTGCAGCAAGATTAAATGCCAATGATATTTGTCCATTATTTCGGAGCAATGAAACGGCACCGGGAAAAGTTATTCTGACCAGCAAACCATGTACCCAAGACAGCTGCTGGTACAGCATCAGATTAACGATGACGAACACCAAACCACAGCATCAGCTAAGACAAACACACTTTTAAGATTAGCTTCACGATGGAAAACAGTATCTAAAAAAAAAAACAACGAATACATCACAGCCGAGAATGAACAACCTGAACCAAATGGTGACGTTAAAATAAAAAAATTCGACCAGTTCCCTAACGGTGCCTTTTGCACTTGCATTCCAATATTCCTGCTACTAGATAAGTTAGAGAAAGTAAGCAAGAACTCAGTGAGACTAACTGAATGAGAAAAGAGGAATTAAACTATGCATGAGCAGTAGAAAGAACAGTGAAGGAGAAAAATCTAGGCGAACAAAGAGCGAGTGAAAGAGCGAATGAAAAAGTAAGGTGTATATCTTTAAAACACACAGTGAACAACATACACACCAGAAGCTATGCCAAGCTTGTATGAAGGGCAGTGATTAAGTAATACCTTCTTGTTAGTCTTAATGACCTGGATGACCTCATAGTAGACCTTTCTCCACAGCAGTTCTTCAGCCTTGCGGCCATAGTCCACTGGGTGGAGGAACATCAGCTTCACGCAGAGCTCCCGCAGCCTATCCATACAATACTCATGTTAGGAACAGGTCAAGATTGGCTTCAAAGACCTCAGGCCGGCCTCTGATTTCAACACCAACGCCGTTTACATCAAACAAGGCTAGACTTATCCAATTAAGCGGATGCATTCTTTGTAAAATAATTTAAAGGATTTGCATTGTAGTAAATTAAGTGCTTACTTGTTTCGCAGGCTGATATTCTCTGGCTTGAAGACCTCTCTGTAAGAGGACTTGTTGCCAATGATAACATCCAGCTTGTGAACAGATTCCACCACAGCCCTAAGATGACATGGTAGCACATACATAAACTGGCAACATGTGGGAGCAGGTCCTGTGTCATCCATTAAATGGATAAATAAGCAACAGCAAGAAACAATGCAGGCCACATAAGAAACTGGAACCAACAGTTAGATAAAACACAAAAACAGCAAAATCACTGGACACTCAGACGCTGAACGGGTCCTTGTATCCTACAGGTAACCATCTGAACAGCCTTCAATGCATTTATCAAGAAACACTTCCAGTTGACTTGTCGTTTAACAAACTAACGCAATACTTGAAGACAGATACCACCTGTAACGAAATGTGGTAATATATAAATATAGAACAAACAGTTGCAAATACTAAAATTATTAAGAAATGGAAATGCAGTTGTATGTGTAAAGTCATTTTCTTTTGTATCGAGGGAAAAGTTAGACGCCTCCGCAAAAGTCACACCTAATATCCCTCTTGCATAATTACATCTTTACACACTAGGGACGTGTTACTTTACGCCATTCTTTCCATCAAGCAGCACCGATAACAGATCGGTACTTCTGTATTAATTTATCACATTATAGTCTTCGTTTCGCTTGCCCTCCGTGCATTACAGGGCGACGCGGTTCTGGCCGGCAGTAACACAGGTGCTGCATCTTGCAGCGCACAGGACAATGATAAACACTAAATTCTCAAGTTATCAGAAACGTGGTATTACAGTTTGCCAATATGCTGAAAAAGGAGCATGTTTCACACGCAGAACCTTGGTGACGTTAGATATACTTAGCGAGCACACTCGCCTGTGGCCAAATATCATGACATATCGGGTTAGCCGCTAAACATCCCCCTCGTTTTCAATGGACGGTTTGGGAAGCTAACAGGCTAATTAGCGTGCGAAGACTCACACACGTTAATAACTAAGTCGGCGAGGCTGGTCGGGCCAGGTGAGCTGAGCGGCTAACTAGGTTAGAGTTTGTTAAGCTGATGAGTGACCGGTTTCGTATCTGCTGCATCAGAACAACGGCCGCTGGTTTTGCTCTGGGCTGCTAACAGGCTAGCCGGCTAGCTGGTGCGCGCCAGCGGGCTGGTTGCTCACGTAAGGCCGGCCGTCGTTAATGCCCGCGGACGCCCTGTCGTCGCCCCAGAGCCGCGCACTCGCCGGCGTTAGCAGCGGAGGCTAACTGGAGGCTCTGCGGCTAAGAGAGTCTGCGGACCATCCCCCGTCCCAGTTCCGACTCGCATCTCGGCCTTGACTGACCTGTAAAGCCGCTTGATGTGAAGCACCTTCGCCTCTGGCTCGCCGTCCTGACCCGGTCCACTCATAGTAGCGGCGATGTGGAGTCTTCCACCGGAGTCTTCGAGCCCCCTTCCCCGGTGACCACTGACCGTATCTACCCACCCCCCTGCCCGGCTCTGCCCGTCCGGGCTGCTCACTCTCGCTTTCCTCGCTGTGTGGACTGGCTTCCCTGGTTTGCCAGCCGCTTAACCAGACTCTCTCTCGCTTCTTATGCTGTTAGGTCTCCGGCCGCCCCTACCCATCCGTCCAGTAATCGGATAGGGAAGGCAAGGAGCAAATGCTTCAGTTTACTCTTGGTCAGCTATCGGGCCCCGGTATGTTCCTCGCACCGTTCCCTGTTCCAGGCATCGTTTTGAGTGCGGCCATTATTGCTGAGCCACCGACCGCTGGAGTACCGCGAGAATTGCAGTGACACTGAGACGCGCTCGAGGGGAATTGTGACGGGTTGCCAGGTGCAGCACGCGGACTCACCGTCGCCGCTTGCGCGTTTGTCGAACGCGCTTTGAGCCGCGTGCCTGACCGAGTACACGGTACGTCACTTGATGTCAGTACCCCAATATGACAATATCGAATACTGAAACGATTTTTATAGAATCTCGTAATCTTTTTTAGTGTTTAGTTGTAGGCCTTAGTCCTCTAAATGCTAATGATATGGTTTAATAGAAAAACGTGATTGCCTGTTATTATAAGTATACTTTTTATTGAATAAGCATTAGAAACTGTCGAAGTACTCAGACAAACTACCGAATTCCATTGCTTTGAAACCAGTGTGGCCATATTTTAATGATGTCTTTTACTCAAAATGCAACTTGCCACTAATGTACAGCATAATCGCATATGCATAACCTCCTTTGTTCCGTTGTTTTCTCGGAGGTCAGCGGACCCTCGAGTTACGGCCGGCCTGATATACGAATAACTTTTTAGTTTTGACTTACGACCAAAGTCTTGAGTTACGACCCGAATGCAGGTCGAGGCCAAAACACGTATCCGCTTGTGCGGCTGTAGACCAAGAGCCGAGATGCCGGTGAGGCGCCTGTAAGCGTCAGTCTGAGCCCAGATACCCCCGTTTGGGGGTGTAATTTCGGTCAGTGCTAGTAAGCTAGGCACATTTTATAACTTTTTGGTGAGTACACTAGGAAAATTATTGGTGTTTCTAGTTATACATAATACATAATACAATCCTTTTTTGAAAAGATTAGGTAAGGGGTGCTTTGGGAGGTCCGGAATGCATTATGGGTATTTCAGTTATTTCTTATGGGAAAAATAGTTTTGACTTACGACCAGCTTGAGTTACGACCAGCCCTTGCGAATGAATTGAGTTCATAAGTCAAGGGTCCACTGTAGTTTTTTACTTATTCAATTTCAGGGGATGCAAAAGTTTGTCACAAATTATTAAATAATGGTAATCTGTATTAGAATACCGAAAGTCTATACATGTCTCTCTCATTATGAACATTTTCACAATGGGCCAAAGAATCTGTCCTTATTAATGCCCCACACAGGCGACTCTATGCTTTTCTCCCAGCAGTTTGGTGCAAGGTGAGAGAAGCCAACCAGTCATTCATCCAGATACATAAATTTGTAAAATAATAATGTACAATAAATGACTATTTATGATATTACAGGGCGACGATATGATTAACGCAAGCCACATTTTCAAATATAATTTTACAATGGTATTTAACTGAACTTATGTTAAAATAGGTCTAAACTCTAAAGTATACCTGGTAAAATCGCCAGGGATGCCCCGTGTTTCTTAAATTTTTTTGCCAACAAGGTGGCTCACAGCCTCAGCTATACTCAAAATCTTACAGAAATCGATTATTTAATGAAGTTGATGTTAAATTTATGTAAACAAATAATGAGTTAAATTTTTGAATGTGCGACCCGCTAATTTTCACATTGTGCTACTCAAAGAAACAATGAATTAAGCCACACGATTTGAGATTGAATTCAATTTATTTTTATATAAGAAATGAACAAAAATGTTTATTGTTAAGATGACAATAGAATTTAAATAAACTTCAAAAGTCTTTAAAAGTGGATGGAATTATGTGTAATTGCCTGTTTTCTGTTGGTTTCTTTTTCTTCTCAGGTTACATCAGTAATTGATAGCGTACAGTAATCTCTCAATATGGAGATCAAAAGTAATTCCTCCAGTTCCTACTCGACCCTTTAAAAATTAATCCAGATTCCTAAGAAATTTTAGGGAAACTGCTATTCCAACGAAAATTGTCCCAAGAGAAATAATTCATTACCAACTGACTCTGCTAAATCCACTCACCCAAACTCCCCCTAGACCTTTGTCCCAGAGCTAATTAAGCACCCCCCCGATTTCAATCCTTTGCATCAGTTCAAACTTAAAGCGCCCCCTGACTGCCATTCACTAGAGATGCAGCATTAGTAAGCTACAAACTGCATGCCTTGCCAGCACATTTGGAGTAAAACTGGGGTATATGACATACCTCTGTTCCTTCATTCAATCATTCCATGCTGCTTAAGGAGTGTATGTCAAGGTGACCCTATCCCACGAAGCAAGCCAGGGAACAGCCTTGATAAGATGCCTGTCCAGTGCAAAACACACTCACACCGATCCACCTTTGGTCAGGGTCACAAGGGCACCATCCCTGGCGGCACAGGGCACATGGCTGGGGTACATCCTGGACAGGATGCCAGTCCTTAGCAGGGTGCACACAATCACACACTGTGGGCAGCACTGAGACAGTAATTAGCCTAAATACATGAATTCAGACTGCATAGTGGGGTTCAAAGCCCCAGCCCCCAGGGAAAGTGAGAATATAGTGCCGATTTGCCACCTCAACCCCTTAAGTGTAAACAGAAACACAAAACTGCAGAAAAGCCACACTGATTAATTTATAGGCAGTGATTCAGATGCCTGTGGATTTTTTAACTGTAATGCTCTAAAAAGTATCGAGAGAGAGAGGAAGCTTACTTTGGTTATTTGACCAAAACCGTACAGGAAGTGTTGGGGACCAAAGTGTGATTTGACAGGATGACCAGACACATGTCCAGAACTCCAGCTGCCCACTCATATGTGCACATTTAACACTAATGTATGAAAGAAAATGTATTTCATTTTGTAGCATGACAGAAGTCTGTCCCCCCATTGTCAGTATTATGCTAGTATGAAAACAATAATGCGGCGCAAAAAAGAATTTCCCTTCATTAATCACTCATGGATGTAAAATCCTAGTCTAAATATAATAGTATGTAACTAAGACTTGGTTATAATAATATTAATCTCATGTTTGTTTGTCATTATTGAATTGTGACGCATCTTTTATCTCAAGCAGCCACTATATTTGTTCATGATTCCTACTTCAGTAGTAACTGAGTTTTTGTGAAGTGTCACACTTTAAGTTCATTATCTGTCGAAAGCAGCCCACATTTTTTCGGACTTCATGAATTGACGAAGGTGTGTGTTGCTTAGAGCAGATGCTGTATGTTCGTGTCTTTCTGGGCTCCAGTAGGTACAGTATGACTCAGAGCTTTTCACTGTATAAGGAACTGCTGCAATGCTGCAATTAGTTGTCTATGTCAGCATTACGGTATGTCCAGCAATATGCATGCAAATAAAAAGCCCTCTATCACTAAAAGCTGCTTCAGACAAGATTGGCGCTGGCATGCAACGTTACAACCGGCAGACCCGCGGGAAACCAGCCGCATCGGCGATGGCCTTCCAAGGGTCCATTTTATGCGCAGGATGGAATCGCACAAACCAAATGGAAGGAAGCTCCGGTCTGAGAATGCCTCAGTCACATCTTATATTTGAGTCAATTAAAAAAATAACTTCAGGTATAGAAATATAAGGCATTTCATTTTAAGTAAAAAGTAATTTTATTTATTATGCATATAATCCCACTATGAATCTGCTATAACTGCTTATCCAGTACAGAATTGCAGTGAGTATGGACCCCATTCCAAGGCGGTCCAGTTTCCACAAGCTGTACAGAAGCATGCTGGTAGGTTAACTGGTGTGTGAATCGCCCATTCTGTGATTGCCTGGCTTCCTGTTCCGGTTGTCCCCTGCTGCGTCTCC
>JABFEB020000132.1:16264731-16281658 GCA_019775895.2 Stomatorhinus ivindoensis
GAAGACAGGGAGCGAGCCACATTCACAGAGATGGAGAGAGAGCGGAAATGAGCCGCGAAGACAGGGAGCGAGGCACATTCAAAGAGATGGAGAGAGAGCGGAAATGAGCCGTGAAGACAGGGAGCGAGCCACCTTCACAGAGATGGAGAGAGCGGAAATGAGCCGTGAAGACAGGGAATGAACCACATTCACAGAAATGGAGAGAGAGTAGTGGAGGGAAATGGGGGAACAGGGAAGAAAAAGGCATGAGGGATTAAAAATCTGGGGTGACAAACAGGACAGTGTTCCCCTCTTCTCAGGGTTCTGTACAACACAGGACTACTGTGTGAGCAGCGATGAATGTACATTAGTCACAACAGTCCAGTGGTGTGTAGGGTGTCAAGTCTTTGTCAGAGTGCTGTTTAGTGCGTTATCACATTGTCTGCGCGCAATGAGTGGGCTGAGACGTGCCGTGAAGTAATTATTCCTGGGCTGGTGTGGCATTCCTTTCCATAAAAAGCTTTGGGAGTAGATTTCCTATCCCAGCTGGAGAGGATACTAAGGCCCACAGTTCACCTTGTATCTTACAGGTAGCAGCAGAGAATCATAGTATAAGCCGCTATTCCCTGCAGCATAACGAACACCAATTACCTGATTCTTTCCATTAATTACAATGCCCAACAGACTCAATCTGAAAACTAGATGTGAATTTTGCCTATACGTCAATGTCAAAGGTACATTTAAACTTGTATTTATGTTTAAAACGATGGGACAGCTCACTAAATTCATCTTACAAAATGACACATAGTGCTTGTCGATCATAATACAATTTAAGGCATGTAGAAGAGATCATACAAAGAGTTACACTGAAACAAAGATGCACATTGTTATATAACGTTAACACTACATGGCAAATGGGATGTTGGTATATATAAAACTATTGCCTTCAAATTAAAACAATGTCCAAACCACCAATCAGAGAATCAAACCCCCACACTCATAGACATCTCTTAACAGATTATCTATAAAGTGCTGGGTTGTCATTTATGATTAGTGGATGAGCCAAAGTTTTTATTTGGTCTTGTTAACTATTCTTACCTACATTGGCGTAGAGTAAGGTCATTGCCAATACCAGTGTGATTTCTGTTATACTACTAATCAAGTTCATTGTACAAGCCGTCATGTCCAGTCCAGTTCAGTGAAGTCTGTATTGAAGCAGTGGGAAAGAAAAGAGTTTGGTTAATTCACCTACCGGCCACCTACAGTATTGCAGTAGGTTGAAACACGGCATTAAATGTCTCTGTATGCTGGCAAGTCACATGTATGCAGGCACACGCATTACTTAGGGACGCTTGGTTATTGAGTTTGAGGAGGAGCATTTCAGCTCCCACGTGATGGGGGCAGTGTGCGCACTCACACCTTTAACTGCGTTGAGCCAGCATGTTTTAAAAACACTTAATGCCGCTTTCAATGTACTACAAGCCAGTAGTGTCGGGCCCACTGTATCATCACGAAAACACTGGGAATGACGATAAGGCGACAGAGGATGTATATTTAGGTGGCTTCACATTCAGCTGACAAATAAGTAGTTTAGTGGAAAAATAGGTCAACACTGATAGTTCAGTGTGCTTCATATTATGGAGCCTGTTGTTATTTTTGACATCATATATATAATCCGCTGAAGTCGAGGTAGTAACGTGAGTTTAACTGGATCAGCAAACCTTTTCTCTTCTCACTCAGAACCTTGTGGGTTTTAACCATCCCCTGGAGATGCTCAGCCCTACAAGACTGCAAGCAGCTAGCAGCAGAAAGGGTACATGCATATCCGTGCTCTGGGCGGCCGCTAAACATCCACAGAGCGACGTGTTCGGCAAACAGTCAGCTCTCCACCAACATCGGACGGACAAACGAAGATCCCTCTGGCTACCTTGCTAAGGGAAATGTGACTTGATTGAATCTAGCCTAACAGCTAAAAAAAGTGAGGGAAAAATTACACTGCCCAGTTATCAGCTTGCACTGTACCCTTTGAGTAACAAATGGAATGTATGGCTTTACGGCTGACAACTATCACGACTAAAATATATGATAGCTAACCCTATGGCAAACTGACTGATAGGCTGACAGACAGTCTGACTGTGCCATCTGCGCTCGACCAGCAGCAAACTGGGGAACCCCGGTATTAAAGGCAGACGAGGAGAACCAGCAGGTATCCTAGGGGACAGTATCTTTACAGAGAGGCGAGACCTCAGAACCTGCCGTTGATACAGCTTGAGGCGCGCACGGCGGACAGGCAACGTCGAGGTGTTAAACACAGAAACACACAGGGCACGTCCACGCGGCGTTATAAGTGCGCTGCCAGCAGGGTTAGTAACAAACACAGAAACAGAGACACGAGCACACGGACTCACAGACCCATAGCCATCTCCCCAGTGCTTAATCCTGCGAGTACATCATGTTCAAGACTCATATCTCACTTTAGCTATTGGTGTCATTGAATGCAAACAGAAAAAACCACAACAAGGAAGCCGCAACGGCTCACATTTTTAATTACTTCAGTGCCTAAAGAAGAGGGCAGCCTATGCACTCAATGACATGCATAGTAATATTAATATACAGTCTGGCTAGTTCAAAAAAAAATAATAAGATGCACACAAGAGCTTAAACTAAAAGACCAACACAAAAACACCATTGAAATAAAAGAAGGCTACAGCATTGCCTACTCACCTCACACGGAATGTACGCTACACAGGACTCGGTGAGACTCACAGCATCGAAACGAACATGGCCACACGCACGGACTGAGCAACGACAGGAAGTCCACACGCACGCCACCAAGCACACACACGGGCATGCACACGCACGCACGCACAGGCACAGTGGATGCACCCGCTCTGGGTACTGGGTTAGATACGGAGATTTCCCATAATGTTCCTCACGGGTCAGGAGGGGGAGGGGGAACGGTGACCTGAAATAAATGCCTTGATGCTTTTTGTCAATCGATTCCTTTATTGTGACAAGAGCAGTTTGGTTCAAGTTGTTTTGGTGAGAAGGACAGATTGTGTGTGTCAGTTATCCCAAAAGTAACATAGAAATGATTTGCAGTGAGAATGTAATCTGGAAAATGTGTCCACAACATTTAAAAACAGAAATCAAAAAGGGATAAATTCAATCCAAATCTGTTAGAATATTAATTGAACAACATGTCACTACTAAATTTATCATTCACTAATGGGACAAAAAGCTAAAATAAAGTATCTGCCTCGTGGCTCTTTGCTTGGCCATCCAAGGGCAAATTCAGACATACTGTAATGGCATTATGTACTTGTGTGAGTATATGAACACATGAGAATGTAACTGTATCTGTCAGTCTGTCTTTAAGGTCAGAATTACGCCAGTGTCTTTTAGACTGGGGTGTCAGGCCAATTTACCTCCAGGAAGAATGTGCCCCCTCATTAAAATTTCTGATTTATACTCAGTTAGTCACTTGTTCTGTTGCTGATTTTGTTGCCAATAAAGGGTACATTGGTGCATATAAACTAGAGTCTGGATGGGAGTCTTATCCCCCAGCACTGCACGCCTCTTCCTTTGCGGTTTTCAAGATGCTTTGAAACTTACAGGAGCATCAGACAGATGTAGCCAGAAAACCTCAAGTAATACTGACAGCGACTGCAGAGGAGCAGCTAATTGTTTTATCACCTACAGTCACCGTGATGTAAAGGTGCTAGAACTGCATGCACAATTCAAAAGACCGTCGAGCTTCATCTATTTCGAACTGTTACAGTTTGGGTAGCACTCAGCCCAGCTGGCAAAATTACACCGGGTTCAATTCACGTATTCAACTAATGTAGCAGTTTAGTCAAGTAATTGTTAAGTAGCTGATGTCAGTAGTTCAGTGCACGTCACCACTGTATTCATCTGTCACACGTGTGTGTATGCAGCATGTTCATTTTTCTTACACTGTGTTTTATATGTCCATCTGTGCATGTGTGATCTGTCAGTGTATGTAAACATATCCAGAATAAGATCAGATGTGTAATGTACATGTGTAGCTCTGTTAAATTTGGGACCAGCTGTAAAAATGTGGAGCAAAATATATGTTTCTCTGCCAGCAGTTCCGACAGTTTGTCTTACCTCTCCAGTTTATCAAAAATTGTTAATTCTTAATTTCAGACGGAGAAAAGATGGAAAGATATGGAGAGATGGAAGACAGAAAGAGAATGTTTTGGAGTAAAGGCATTTTTAATTAAAGTTATCAATCAGCAATTTATGAAAAGGTACGGGCGAAAAATGTCCATATGGAATAGAGTTACAAATGTGTTTCACTGACTGGCAAACTGTACAGTCTCACTGATGTTGCCCATTGCAAAGCATTATGGGAAGTCTCCGTATTTCTCTGCATGTTCATGATCCAATGTATTCTGGCATGACCATCTGTACAGTTCCGCTGTCAGTGTGTAATGCGTGTCAAATCTGTTCGTGTTCCTATGCTGAAATTTTGTTTTCAAGACGCAGGTTTATACACCGATATGTAATGCCATTTACAGTTTCGGCCGGTTCTGTAGTAAACAATCAGCTCCATATCAAGCTTTTTTCGTCTTATGCCATTATGAGTAAGACATACTCGCCATCTTTTGGCTAAATGTATTTGTGCCATCAGAGAACATGTAGAAAAAACCTTTTCGCTGTAGGCATTTGCATTAAGCTAAAATTAGGAATCAGGAATGTGCACGGTCCATGATTTCATGTTATGACACCCCAAAGATTTAATATGTTTAAGGTTATCACTTATAAGCGCTTTAAAAACACTGTACCCACAAAATACGTGTGAAATACAGCTTTTTATAAATTAATTTTACGGGTGATTGAATACGTCACGTTTTAGATTGGCAACGGGTTTAAACCAATTTTTCACAGTTCGTCATTAGCAAAACGAAGAGCACATAGGTGTTTATGAGGAGCTGAGGAACCCGCTAGAGCAACTCCTGCCGAGAAATCCTGGCGTTTTGTGCGCGACATACGCTGTCGCTGCAGTCCCAAAGGAGCGGCGGGAGATTTCCTCCAATTTACAGTGGAGAGACAGTCGATTATTGCATGAAATTAGCAAACCCCATTTGATTAAAAAAGAATGAATAAACACTTTCAGGAAGAGATGAGATACGTAACAGCACTGTCACATTCGTTAGTCCTTCCGTTTATCCGTGGGTCCGGCAGTCCGTGAGTCCATGCGTCCGTCCGTGTGTGGATGAGAGTCAGAGAAGTGTGTGAGAGTTGTGCGTACAGTGCGTGCTGCAGTATGGCTGGAAGTATATAGTGATGTTGTGCGTTACAGTACTTTTTATTTTTAAACTGATTTGTATTTGTATTACCTGTGTACTCGGGGCGGAACGGGCGCAAGACGGGGCTGCACTAGGATGGACTGCTGCCTCCCCTAAGAGAAATCACCGTATCTCATCAACACAGAGAGAGGAGAAATGGAGAGATGGAGGGATGGGGGGAAGGGGGACGGGGAGGGAGAAAATGAGGGCATGTGTGCGGCTTGTAGGGTAAAGGGGTTAGAAAGGGTAGGGGAGCTGTGGGTTGTCGAAAGCCAAGAATACTTAACGCACGCGCGCGCGCGCACGCACACACACACACACACACACACACATATATACACACACACCCCTACAGGCACGCACACACAGAGACATCCAATCAAACACACACAGAGAAACACATCCGCCAAATAAGAAATACAGACCACAACTAACACATCACAGCATGCTGTAAAGTTGAAGCAAACAAGTTGCCACCAGCATGCCGGAAAAAGCAGCGTCACATGAGGTCAACGGGGACCGTTTCTGTTCGCTTGCAGGTGACATTCAACAACATACAGTCAGACCGGCAACAGCTGCAAAAGCGAAGCAAGTGCACGCTACGCCACAACAAATTTATAGGCTAATATCGGAATTCGTAGCAATCTGGGACCAAAGCGTGCCGTTCCTTGAACATGGCTGTCAGTTTCCACCCAGCAGTCACACCGACAGCAGCATTTATGCCGACATGCTGAACACATGCACAAAAGGCAAAAAAACTGCAGGTAACTTCTACTTTTATGTGTAATACAAGCTGTGGAAACAGATGATCATTCAAATATATAAAATAAAAACCCATATAAACCAAATAAAGGGATACACATCTGAGAACAAAGCTATACATACCAACGGAAAATTACCCGTTAGCACACAGTGGAAGCAGGTATACAAACACGGCGAGGAAACAGCGAGGGTAACACAGAACATGTAGAGGAACGAGTGGTACTTCATAGCGAATGGTTTGACATACACAAGCAACACGGGGGAAACGAAATGTTATAACAAAAGAATGGCATGTCAACATGCTGCGTGAGCTGCACTTTTGTGAAGGACACACAGAGAAAACCTTTTTTGTTGCTCTTAGTCTTTCACAAGGTTGTTATTCATAGCGTCTTATTTTCATTAGTACTAAATAATGTGTACAATTTGCGCAATAAACATGTAACTGGAACTGGAAAAAATAGATGCTTAACCAGCGCAAAAGTCAGCTTTATCCTTACTCTCACACTCAGTTTCACAGTTTTCTAAAAATTTTATTCGAGGTCATCACCATCTACATATTTAATCATAAAGGATAACTTTAAAATGCCGTACTACTATTCTTATTAAATGTATATGTATACGCAGGCACATAGAGATTTGCGACAGCTAGGTTGATAAACATCATTATTGTATAAGGACTCTTAAGATTCCACCAGTGCAGAAACCGAATCTTAAAGAAACTTCATCGATTATGGAAAGGCAAACTTCTATGACGCACATTAAACAAAATGTTCCATGTGATTTGTGGACGCATTTTGTGGTTCAGTCAGTGACGTCACTCTCTAGCCCAATACCTCGAACCAGAAGATAGCAGATAGGCCCGAAAGGGACTTTGCGACTGGTCACTTGTTTGTAATCATCTTCAAAGTCTGTTAAAGCCTGACCTAATGTATATACATTCAGTTTAGTTGATTAAAATTCACGCTTTTTATGTTAGGGCTCGCATTCTCTGCCTTTAAAGGAAATCATTTACTGGTGTGCAATCCCTTTTTGGAATCACTCTCAAAATAAGCTGACAAAAACTGTTCTTTAAAAGGACAGTCAAAATACATCAGGCACTCATTGGCACAATGGGCGGCTCGATATTTCATTCCATTGTTCCAGTTTTTCACACGTACATTTGCCGCTGTTCAGAAATGTTAACAGTAACGCTTTATAAGTTCTGTGGAGCTGGAAAGGAGTTACAAAAAGGTTATGACGGTTTATCAGATTATCACTTTGGCTACAATTTTGCCTGTTTACCTAATACATAATATGACTGTGACATTAGTTTTTAAATGTATATATATTTTTTGCATAGTCAATAATAGTGTAATCATACTTCCTAGGTATATCTGTTGCCTTCACTGTATCTGTCCACTCTACGGCTCTACAATTATAGTTGCTTCGATTTTAAAAGTTAAACTCTTTATATTTCAAGCTTAAAATTTTCATTCTAAGAACTGAACCTAAAATAGTTTGTCTTAGCATGACAAGGGGAGCTGTCCCTATATTAACACACCAGGGAGTTTATATCTAAAACATTAGATTGTACCAGTTAACTAGGAGGGCATTAGCTAAGCAACACTTTAGTCAGAAATAGTCATGAGAACTACCATGACTTTGGACCAATCGCAACTCAGCAAAAAAAACCCCACAAAGGCCATGACAACTGCTACACGTAGCATAGCAACAGAACAGCAGAATATGGCTTTGTTTGGCAAGGGTTTCAAATCCACACGTTTGCAGAAGCTGTGCCGTTGTGCTTTTAATAGGGAGTCTTCAAAGTTAAATATCCCACCATATAAAAGGGTCAACAGTTAAACTTTAAAGCGTGTAAAAAAGACTAATGAATAGATATGGAGGATCAGTAACAGGCTTCTAGCACAAGTCTTCTGCATCTGAGGTCAGAAAAAACAAGCCTTCGTTAAGCTAATGACAATCAGTTGGTTGAGGAGGTGCCGTCACCCTGCTTACCCTGTTTTCCCGCTGGTAAAGACACTCCTGGGAAAGAAGAGTGATTGTGCATCTGTGTCAGAACACAAACAGCACTGGAGGACCGACTGCTTATAAACACAGCATCAGTGTATGCTTCAGCAACAGGACTAGGTCAGTGGAGCGGCTAAACAAAATAGCACGACATCACAGACACCCATCACATCAGACACTGGGACAGCTCGTCAGTGGCAGATAAGTGCTCCATAAGGAATTTACATCTATGTTTTTATATAAAAGTTATTCTTGGCTAAATTATTTGATGTTAAAATTAAGCAAAAATATTAATTTACTGCATATATCGCAAACATGTAGGTTGATATGTGCCCATTATGTGCAGAAAAAGTATTATGTTCCAGAGATTAAACTATTTGTATTTTTTTATGTTTCCTCGAGAGCTTTTCAGTCTTATGAGATGCTGAAGTCTTTCTCACTGACTGAGTGCCACTGCATTCTTCACCAAGCTGCATCTTTCCAATTTGAGCCAGAGTCAGTGATCTCCTGTTTGTAGCTTTTTATGGATGCCCAGCAGCAAGTGCCGGAGCAGTGGGAGAGCACGGCTGCCGTTCCCGCACGCTAGACAACCATGTTGCGCTGTCAGCATTTTCCGGCGCGGGGAAAACAGTATGTCACGGTAAACGTCTCTCATCTGATTAGTGGTACGGCGGGTCTATGCCCCTACTTACCTATCCATTACTATGGCTGGTTTTTCATTCAAATGCACACTAATGCTAGCTATCGGAATTATTACTTTATAGGAGACAGGGATGTATGCTTTTGCGGACAGAGAGCAGGCACATGATACTGAGAGATGACCGATGACCAAACCTTTGATAGAAAGGTGTGGAGGTACTGGAGAATCTGGTGAAGGAAATGACAGACACAGGGCAATTCAGCCACAAAGCGATTGGAGTTTAAGTAGGCACTATTTGTGTATTTTGGTAATAAATGATGACAATAAATATGGAGGTTTAAAATCTATTTATTGAAAGTTAAGTTCAAAACGCTTTGAGGTTGGATTCAGTCAACCCTTAGCACAAGACATATGTCACACTGAAAAATCATCGTACAGATGGATTAATATTGGCACACGGAAACCTTTCAACAGAAAGAACCTAAAGTGGATAGACAGTGGACAGGGACAGAGATACGGAGAAAGGGACAGGACCACGGCACAAACGGAGGGAGGTGAGGCCGTTTTTAGCCAAACTGATCGACACGCACAGATGAAGGGACGCCGGCATGAACGCCAACACAGGACCGACAGCGAGGAGAGACGCTAGAGCCGGCCAACGGACCAGCGGCAGCAGCAGCAAGACAGCCGGAAAAAAGGGAGACAGTCAAAACAGAGGGACGGAGACACGAGCCAAGCTGTCATATGGACAAAGCGCAGACAGAAAACAGACCTGATCTGCAAACATCCGGGGTTTGAGCTCAGGAACCGGGCCCCCTCTCAGCTCGTCCTCCACGGCCATGAGCCTACAGGAGAAAATACAGAGCATTCAACGCTTAGCCATGCGATCACCAAATAGGGGGGGGGCGCTTCCCAAAACCATGCAAAGCTTTGAGCCAAAAACCAAAGGATCAGACTTGGGCAAAGTTTTTCAGCAGTAGCAGCAATCAGTTAATCATCTTTGTGAGCAATGATGCTGAATGCATGAAGTTTTGTGAGGCTTCAGATGATCTACGATATATCATATCGCGAGGGTGAAATGTCAATAAAACTATAACAATCGGGGAAAAAAAACTTCAGAACACTGCCCTCTTAAGCATCTTGTTATTTTCTGCGGGTATTGCACAGCAGTATGAGTAACACCTGTGGGGATGTGACCATGCATGAACGCATGGCTCCAACTGGACATTATCTCGATGACCCACCTGGTACCAATTAGCTCATTATGTGAGTATGATTGTTTTACTTGTATAAATAACCCATTGTACTAATGAAGGCATAATTCTGAAGTGTTTGTGTGCGGGACTCATTGTGAGGCTCTACTAAAACAGAATCCATCAAAGCTTGGACCCCGATCTCCATTATTTTGATAAACTATCATATATCATAATTAAACTATTATTTATGGCCTATCGTAGTACTGAATTTTCACTCCTTTTACAATCTCTGTCTGCAGCAGTAAATATGTCCCTTAAGTCACTGTTTTTATTTGTAATTTTTAGCTAAAGTTGTTTTTGGGTAATGGCTATTCAAGACTGCCTTGTAAGAGGGGGTCAGATTCGGTAAACCGAGGGGGTTTCTGATTTAAAGCCGTGTCTCTATTCTGACTGCCACATGGGATTTATCCATGCAGGTTTACGAGCGCTGCAGCAAAGCTTACTGCTCATTACGCACAGCACTGGGTGTGAAAGAAACGTCACAGAAAATGTACTGCCGGAAAAATAAAGAACATCTGTAAGAATATCCAATACTAATACAAGTAACTGTACATATGTCATGAAATATAAATTTGAGCATTACTACAAATTAATCAATCCTGAACAGTTTGAAATATTTTTACTGCTCTAGGCTTAAAGCAGAAACATCGACGAAATATTTATTTAGTCAGAGAGCTATTTCATCATAATATATTAGCAATATGGATGCAGGAAAAGACTTCTGCACTTTTTGCAAGTTATAATTGCTAATGTGTTTCCTCCGGATATTCCCATGTCCTCCTGCAGTCCAGAACATGCGGTTAGGAACTGGCATCGCTCATTTGCGCATGGTGTGTGATTGAGTGTGTGCCTTGCGATGGTCTGGCATTATGTCTAGGATATTCTCTGCCCTCTGCTTCCTGGGACAGGCTCCAGGCTGACTCTATGCTGGACTGGAAGATGGGCAGATGGATAATATGTGTGAATACATGACAATGTAGTAACATTGTCATGTGTTCCATCCATGTGGCACCCTCTGTACAGATGGAATTCACGTTAATTTCTCACTGGTTTGGTGCTGCTTTCGTTCTGTGTTGGCATCGAAGAGCTACTCTGTGCCATCACTTAGTCAAAAAAAAAACAACACGTACTGAGCTCAGTAGAGATGTGCAGATCGATACTGAAATAATCATTCTTTCGATCTGACTTTAATTTTGAAAATATGTTCAATTCAAAAACGTTTCACCTAGTAATATAATTCTTTATAATATTAAGGAGAGCAGGATATGACCTGCTTCAGTCAGGGCTGCCCATTATGGGGGAGAAAGGGAAGGAATTTCACAGTGATAGTGACTAGATAAATGAGGCTATTGAACTGGTGGCACATCCCCACCCCCGGCTGAACAATTTTATCCTTAGTCCACCCAGGGCAAATATTATTGTTTGCATCCCGCACCCCCACCAGCTGAGCAAATTTTACCATCTAGACTGGTACAGAATGTCAGTATTTGGATCAAACTGGATTGAAAAGAAAATCAATGGTATGACCGGTACCTACTGCCAAGCCCTGTGTAAGAAATGTAACCTAAGCCAGATGTGCAGTATCACACGTAAAGGCAAAATGCAACCAGCTCAGGTGAGGAATCCATAAGGCATTGAAACATTCTCGACATAATTTGCTATGGTTGATGGTGGTATTCAGTACTGTCATTTATGACAAATCCATATTGAAAATCCATATCAAACACCCATTTGAGTATAATTAATGTGTATAAATTGACATTCACTCTTTCTTTATCTGTCTCAAAGAAAAGTTATTTCTCACTAATTTTTATCTTTTTAATGACTTCACTTGTCTTTCTGTATTTTAAAAGGACTGAGTGTAATTTTAGCTAATCGTTTAAATATTCATTAATGGGGTGTTAATTAAATGGGTTTTATTATGAAGACATCATGCAAAGCTGTTCTTTTTTAGGAATATCCATCCATCCATCCATCTTCTATACTGCTTATCAAATACAGGGTCACCATGTCTTAAAAATGTATAAGTCATATAATGTATAAGTCATCTCTAAGTTACTGAAAAGGTTACACCAGCATCTATATCTAGAGGGAGGTTCATATGAATATCTCAGCATAATAATGTCAGTGGTGTACAACAAATGCTACAAAGATAGTTAAGCTACCACAACTTAGACTGTGCACTACACACTGTCACGCTTCGGGGGGGACGAGCAGGCACGGGGGTCCGGGATGAGGGCAGGACAGAGGATTTAATCGGCTGGAAGGCAGGACAGGACGGAAACACCAACGGACATCGGGTAACGTTAGGGTAACGCTAATGACACATCTGGGGAAACGAACACAGACGCCGACTAAATAGCGCAGAAATCACTCGACAACAGGTGGCCACAATCAGGATCAGACACGAGGTAACGAGGGGGGCGTGGCACACACGAGGCTCGGACGGGTGGATCATGACACACACTTCATTCAGAAACCTGATGTGACTGAAATTCTGTATCGTGTATACAGCTCATTTCGGTTCGTTACTGGAATATCACGTCACTTGTGTCGTCTGTCATTTTATTCCAGCTGTCTGCAAGACGCCTTTCCACGCCCATGTGGACAGACAGAATAAGGAGGAGGTACTTGTGCTGCATCCAGCTGAGATACTGCCACCAAAACTTCAACAATTAGTGTTTTGTTCTGCTTAAACTTGAAGGTTTCAGATACATGTTGTCTTTCTACTTATAACTGGGATAATCTTGTACTGGCTGATGCACTGGGGAGCCTGGGGTGTCTGGCTGGTTTAGCCACTAGGGTCTTGATTTAAAAACTACCCAAAAGTAGACAAACTCTCTGCCACAGATTGCTCAGCATTTGGTGTCATGTTTGTGCTTTGTAAAGATGAGAACTTGACTGAAATATTTGGACTGTGTAAATATCAACATCCTAACATTAGGCTATTACGAAATATGTTGTGAATTTCTTCTGTTCCCTTAGGTAACGGGAATTTAGTGAGAACGTGGTAATGCTGAATTCTCATATCTTCCGATCTCCATTGGGAAATGATCTATCTGATTGTAATATACATTTACAGTTTTGTACTCCAGGGGTAACACTGGTAAAATATTTAAATCTTTTAATTTAATGCATGGCATACAAGACACAGCCTGGCCCGTATCTATTTCATATGACCGTGGTTTACTTGCATTTCCATATATAAGTACATGTTCTTTCTTAAATCTCACAAAGAAGCTGAGGAAGCTGGTGATTGTGCTTCACATATTATATTATACATTTTGCAAGGTAGCGTTGCAATATTTCAGTTTAGTATCACCACAGATCTAAAGTTAAACATTCCTTGACAGATTTTACTAGACGTCCTGTATCTCACCTACAAAGAGATCAAATTGA
This sequence comes from Stomatorhinus ivindoensis, assembly GCA_019775895.2. Taxonomy (NCBI): domain Eukaryota; kingdom Metazoa; phylum Chordata; class Actinopteri; order Osteoglossiformes; family Mormyridae; genus Stomatorhinus; species Stomatorhinus ivindoensis. The sequence continues at coordinate 16,278,090 of JABFEB020000132.1, forward strand.
TTATTGCCATAGACTCATGCATCTTCATTAGTGGTAAGCCGTTTTTATAATTGTTCTCCTTCCATATGCACAAATAAGTCACATGTGTTTCCCTGTTATCTACTGTATATATACAGTGTGAGTCCATTTTACAACGACTCCTTATTTAGCGACTGAGTTCCGTTCCAACAACCAGGTTCTTAAGCGAAATGGTTGCTAAGTGAAAATCACAGCGGCCTAGGTGTGACCATGGTTATGCTTATGACTTTTATACAAGCTTCCATACTCAATTTCTTTTATCCTGCAAGAAGTGGACATTTTCAACAACATTTTGTAAATTCTGCTTCAAAGATCTCTCTCACTCCGACTTATGTCGGTGTCAGTATTAATTTGGTTGCCAATGTGAGCATCGTTTGGAAAGTGACACTTTTATCGCCATCATATTTGCAAGTGGCGGTTAACCAAGGTATTCTCTAAACAAGCACTGGTTGTAGCTGCTTTCCCACCCATCTGCCTTTCCTTCTTTCTCTTACCTCCACCTCCTGTCACCGTCCGCCCCCCCGTTTACCTGTTGATTATCCCTTTAATCTGCGAGTCCTTCTCTGCCTGCTGCTGCCTCAGCCTCCTCTCGCTGTCGTCCAGCCGGGACTGGTACTGCAGGAGGATTTTACTGGTCTGCTGCTCCTGGGAGAGCAGCCTCCTCTCGTACTCCTCCAGCTTCCGGTGGGACATCATCAGGCGCTCCTTTAGAGAGTGGATTTCCTCCTCGTACTCCCGTACCTGAAGGAGGTGGGAAATCGAGGAGGGGCGTGAGGACGGGGCCGGGTTCGGCGGCTCCCGAAGGCGGCGAGGACATTTCGGAAGCACATTATCACATTCCTGCTTTTGATCATTGTGTTCACCATTCTGGAGGCACAGTGACACAGTGTAGATTTATTCTGGTAGTCCCCAAGGTACTAAGATGTCATAATAGACCAGTACATCAGAGGATATACTCAGATTCATTCTGTCTTAAATCAAATGCAATTATCCGCTTCAGAACCAGCTTTAGGTGTGATGGTACGAAATGACAAAAGCCCTTCAAGGACACAACCTCATATGGAGGGAGAAGCAGAAAAAGGGGCCATGTATCTCAAAATTACAGAAACATTACAGCAGAAAAAAACCTTATAATTACTGTATTGTGCTTTTTCGAGGCGTACATACAAAACAGTTGGCATGGAGGTGATGAGTGCGTCACTAACTCTAACTAGGTTGCTCAAAACAATACTCGTCCAAAACGAGAAAAAAAAAACAGGCAAGTTTGTTTGCTTTCTATGACTCATTATAGACACAGTTCAGATTTTAAAGCTAATATCTACATTATTCATGGAGTTCTTCTCCGGCACCATCTGTTCAGTTCTGGGAGACGAGGCCAGCATTCTCATGCCTGTGCAGTGGACTGAGAGGCTACCTCTGAACGGGACGTGACTCACGCCTCTGGGAGAAACCTGAGAGTACTTGCACCCAAAGAGTATCGAAAACCGATCGCTGATCCGAATGTGATACGAGTGAGTCATAGAGCGGCGGAATGTGCAGACAGAAGGCGTCCTCTGAAATCTTAACTGCCGTTACACATTAAATGGGACGATGCAGAGTGCCAAACGGCTAAGAAAGGAGGTGCAGGAAACGTGGGGGGGGGGGAGGGGCGGCCAGGGGTTGACGGGCAGATGTACCCTGTCCAAGCGAGACTCGTCCATGCTCTTGGAGTACTCTTTGAGCTTAAAGTCCTCCCGGTCGATGCGCGATGTCTCGATGTCAGCGGACAGGTGGGGCATGTTGGAGACCCAGGCGACTGTTCGCTCTGACGCCGGAGTGGGTGGGTTGAGTGTAGAAGGTGACTGTGAACCCTGCATGCAGTACAATAAAAATCAAATAGCAAAATGGAGCTTGGAAATCATCTCATCCAGAGAAAGCAAGGAACTGAGACAGTTAATTGAAAACTCATGATATGAGGACTTAACTGGATTAGTTCAGCCCTTGGTTGATTCATAAGCAATACAACAGGCTCCCATAAAAGATCTTTTTTTTTTATAAAAGCTGCAGGATGCCATTTAATTTAAATTCCACACCAATAAGACTGACATTGGAGTATTGTTTACGTGAGAAAGTAGCTCAGCTCTAGAACAGCAGGCTAATACAAAAAAGACATATAAGCTGGATCAAAACGTTGTGCGTAATTCTATTTGTGACATTATCTGAGTTCTTACCCGCAATATCCCCCATGTTCTGTCAACCATTAAAGTGTGTACAATGGAAACACGGAACACGCGAATGGAAACAAATAAATGGCATGTTAAAGCCGGCATGGCAAATGGGAACACCACGGAACCTGGAAGGGACACGCGGCACGAAATGCCAGAGTAAGATGGGGATGATGAAATCAGAGAAATCAGAGAATGCCACATTTCCATCACCCTGGAATAGATAACACCGTGATCCCTGACAAAACAAATCTGTAAGAGCTGTTTGACGTCTAAGAATAAGGGCAAAACAGGGCTGGACTGTGCTGAGCATTGAGGAGGATAGTGATCGCTTAAATGGGAGGGTTTATCGCAGGAGTGAATGGGGAACAGTAGCCCCCACACCTCTTATCTCTCTGTGTTGATGCTCTGCCTCTTAGACTCCTTACTCTTCTTGACCTCTAATTTCCAGACAATGGGACACAGGTCTGCTTCATGTTTACACTGATATATCGCTGCTGCGCCTTTTATTCATTATTAACTTTGCTCTTTTCAGCCACATTTAGCAAGTATAATAAGTAGTTAAATTATGTATAAATGAAAGAAAATGGCCTGCGGCCCTGATAAGCATAAAGTTATAAGATGGATGGATGGATAGATGGATGGATGGATAAATGCATGGATGGATGGATGGATGGATGGATGGATAAATGCATGGATGGATGGATGGATGGACACGGTGGAATATTGGTTGACCAGTTAGGACGTGAGATGACACAAATTAATATATATTAAATATAAATCAATAATATCTTGATGTAAAAATATTTTCCAGGTTTTCTTGGACTTTCTTAAAACATCAATATTTCTGGAGAACTTGTGATCCTTGCAGAACAGGAGGGACACCCGAGACACGAATAGTAAATAATGAATATCAATGAATTATAGTGATATGATGGATAAATGAATTATAGCAATTTTCCATTTAAGTTTATGTTTCAAAGCATTCAAAACAACATGTTAATAATTTTTTAAATGGCCAGTTTTCCCATCTCCAGTTGTCTCATCACTAAACAAAAAAAAAAGTTTGAGTTTTTTTTCAATAAATGCATTTTCATTGTCAATAAAAAACAGTTTGAATGTAACCCGCAAACGAGAGGCTAACAATCCCTTAAAAATCTTTGACGGTATTACTGCTAGTGATGCTATCTGTGTCTTATCAGAGAAGCACGATTCAGACTGTCAGCGGACAACATTCTAGAAGACCCTTGCTGATTTTGAAGCTACGAGGCGATGCTAATGTGATTAGCGCCTGGCTGTTCTGCTCCTGCCCCCCCGCCCCCCATGCCCCCCATGCCCCCTCCCCCC
>JABFEB020000132.1:16284185-16311752 GCA_019775895.2 Stomatorhinus ivindoensis
GCCCTGTTACGTGCAGTGTCTGACACGTACGCATCCAATTTATCACCACTGGTGACATGAAATGAACTTGTGAGGTTCTATTACGCATCATATGTTTATAAAAAAAGGGCTTCAGTTAGAGGTTTTGGTTCATTTTGACTGTTGAAGCTGAAAAATTATGTATATTATTATTATAAATATGTAAATTAATTTCATAAATTCTATTATTGTAATAACATTATAATATTAGACACTAAATATAGACTGACCATATTACACCTAATTTGTTACTTATAGTGTTCGTAATACTTATCGGCTGTTAGTTCTGCTGGTGTCTGTGCATTCAAATAGTGATTTATAGCTTCGGGTGATGTAGTTAATGTACCTGTTATGATTCTAAACGATCGGAAGACCATAATAGCTGTGAATCACACTGGCAACGACAGGCACTCCTCCAAGAAGCGAGGTACACGGCGCTTACGCTGTACCACTCACACATAACAAAGCACACGATGTTCGATTCGGGCGTATTTCAAACAGGCCGGATGGCATCACTGGACAGCGTACAGAATCATTCACATTTATAAACACATTTATATCCCCTCCCCGCTGCTAAGCAGAGCTTGAGCATCAGAGAACATATGAGCACATCTGTCACTGGTAAGGCGAGTGGCATGGCATGCTCTGCCTACCTTGCTGAGTTGTGCCATCACCTCCCAGAGCAGGCTGTGCAGGATGGAGAGCTCGCGGCCCAGGTCGATGTAGCCCTCGAAGCCGCCGGCGTTGCTCACGCTGTCCAGGTTGGAGATCTCGTACAGGAACTGCTGCATGGAGCCCCACTCCATCTCCAGGAACTCGTTCATGAAGCACATGTACTCTTCTTTGCTGCCGAACCTGGGAGGAAGAAGCCCGGAGAGGCAAGGAAGGAGAGTGTTGAACAAAGGCAGGTGTTTATATGAGGGATGAGCTGTGATGGCATTCCGCCATGGGCTGGGGGTCTATCACAGGCATGCTGTGCCTTGTGCCACCAGGAGTCACTAGACATTTATGAACAGGGTCCACCATAGACTGACTATACTCAAACATGTACTGGACAAATAATTGAAAATGGATGGATGGATGGATGGATGGATGGATGGACGGAGTAACTGCATATATACATATATTTCCATGCTTTGTCCCTTAATATGTATAATACTATCATTTATTCCCATGTCTTTAAAGTCCATTATGCCCATAAGACACATCACGTGATCATCTTGTACTAAACATTTTTATATTCTCCATATCTGTGTGGTTCACCTGGTCTGCTCGCATATTGTTTGTTATCATTATATTCACAAGTCCCTTAAGTAGACACATCAGTTGATCTGGATGGATGGATGGATGGAGAACTAAATATACAAAAGATATGGCTGCTTCAACAGAGCTACTAACATTTTATATTCGTGGCACTGAAGGTAGCATGACAGACAGAGAGACAGACAGATAGATCCCAAGGAATCAGAAAAGGACACTGACTTGGAGAAGTTAGCCAGGTTCTGCACCACCTTGGCGATGAGGGTGAGGGTGCGTGACGTCTGCTCGTCGGGGTACTCCTGCGTCAGGCTGAAGAGGGACGGCGACATGATGGCGGGACACAGGAAGCGCAGGAACAGGGAGCTGCTGATGAGGCGGTCGGCGATGTCCTCCCTCCCCCTTTCAGCACAGCGCACCCTCCAGGAGGCGAACACCTCCTTCAGCTCCCGTGGGAACACGCTGAGGTGGGATGGGGGGGGGTCGACAAAAATGACAACATCACGGTAAGTAAGGAAAAGGGGCATTTTTGTTTTTCTATTATATTTAGCTGTACAAAAACAATAGGGAGATTAAAATGGGGAGGGGGGGGTAAATCTGCTGCAGGCATTAGATCAGCGAAGGGGCATTAAAAAATAATGACTCAATTAGACTTCGCCTACTTAGACTGAATATATATAGACAGACAAAATAGGTCTGGCACAGGGCATTATGGGAAACACATGAACCTGCTTTGTTGAATGAGCTGCCATTACCTTCCTGGCTTATGCTCTTACTGAAATTATTTACAGTGGGTGTTTCATTTAAGAATATTGGATGTACTCTGATAAATACTCATGAATAATTAATTTCATTAATTTAGGGTGTAAGAAGGTCCTACTCATCTCATCATCCACTTGGATCATTTCTGAGTTCTGGCCAGTAAGTAAGTAAAGTCGGAAGCCACAACAGTGCATTCTGACCCCTTTAGTTTAACAAGATTGTTGATCAGAGCAGAAACTTCCCACAACGTTTATCTTAAGGATCAGTGCCGTGTACCAACTGGGAAATGGATTCTATCGCGACAATTAAATGGACGGAACTGAGCCACAAATGGCTGAGGGGAGGCGAGGAGGTGACCTTTCTGCCTAAATCATCACAGACTCTGGACTAAAATAAGCCGCCAGTTTCAGGAGGCACTCATTCGCTCCTTTAAATGTCAGACGAACTATTAGAAAGGTATGGGCTCTCATGCCGTTCGTGGCCTGCAAATTTTTAAAGGTGCTACTACCTTTTCAGGGAGAGGCAGTCTTGCTATCCTAGGTAGGTCCCTTAGAAACCTAATCAGGTATTGCTTCACCACATTTTAAACACCATGCAAGATGAATTTAATATTTCATGGCATGTTTAATTAAACTCTTGGTCAACCAGGCACAAGAGCTACTGGTTTTTCTTAAACATTAAAGTAGGAATTTTTCAAAATGATATTCAACAGCGACTTTTCACTTGGAATCGTGAAACTAAACACTAAAAATATGTCAAAATGCATAGAATGTTGAAATCACCTTATATATTTTTGTCAAAATCCAACAGCTAAAATACAATATAAGAGTATCACCGACCAATGGGAGTTGACGATCTTGCAGAGTGCCAGCTCACAGCACATGCGGAGATTAGCTTGATGATCAGGAAGAACAGAAGGCGGGATTCTCATTGGGTCGACCTCACAGTTCTCCTCTGACTCATACAAGGCTCTGATGAACTCGCCTAAGCAGACAATTTAACAGTAGAATTGTCAGCAAAAAAAGGCCAAAAGGTACAGTATGAAGTTTTGTGTCAGAACAGTCCTCACCTATGGCATCCTTGAGGTACTTGTGTCCAATCAGCTTGAGGTACTCTTCTATGGCTTTTGTGGCCAGTGTATTCTCTCTGAAGATGAGATGTTCCCTGTCTATGAATCTATCTACTTCACACATCGCCATGTCGGACAGAAAATCCTGGAACGGCCAGAGAGCAGGGGAGATTAGCACACCAGCACAACAGTGTGCCAGCACAAACGGACTACATTTTTAGCCTATTAATTCGCTGTCTTTTCAGCTGGTATTCTCTACTCAGCCCTCCTACGGGCCTAGTGTGATGTATCGCAAGTAATTTAGATATTCTCAGCTGCATATATTTGACTGTCTGTGCCCTGCAGTGGACTGTCATTCCACATAGGGTGCCCAGAGCCTGGTGCCCTTTACTGCATGGGATTTGCTCCAGCATCACGGCCACCGTGTAATAAATAAGCGGATACAGAAAATGGACAGACAGATGGATGGATGAATATATTCACTGTTACGTAAGCTTCCTCTAGGCTCAGTGTTTAATATATTATATGCGAGCGACCGTATCAGACTGGTGTTGACCTGCTTTGGTTCTCTTTTGGTTCTATGTCGCCTTTCCAGGCATCGGCGTTGAGGCCCACCTTGGCTTTCCCCGTGCTCTGCAGGATGTGCACCAGGGCACAGGCTACCTCCTCCTTGCTCTTGACGCTGAGCAGGGGCTCCAGCACGGCGCAGAGCGTGCGGTAGTTGTTGGTGACGTACTCGGCGAACTCCTTGTACAGCTCCATGGGCAGGATGCTCATGGTCTGGTAGCGCGACTTGAGGCGCAGCGAGGCGTTGATGACCTTGCCGCCCCCCACACCCCCTGTCTTGGCGAGGACGCTGGGCTGGATCACTGGGTACCACTGCTCCACGAACTGCCGGCCAGTGATGCTGGAGATGGGGATGCTGACGAGACCCAAGTAGGTGCTCTTCTCCTAAGGGGGGGGGGGCATTTGGGACACATTAGCCCGAGGTGGGGGAGGGGGGTAATTTATGTAACTAACCGCGTAAAATGACAACTCTGACATTTTAATTAAGACTATGGCTGAAGGCCGCAGGACTGGCGTCTGTACGCAAGAAGATAATTGGCATGAATTAGACAGCAGGGGAGTAGTTATCACATCTTTGAATGGGGAGCTTTGGAGCTGAATAGCTGGAGAAATAAAACATTTTGGAGGGAAAGTACAGTCTTGTGGCCCAGAGAAGGCACCCCGTAGCCCCCGACCTTGCGCCTCTTCTTGTCGGTCTCCTTGTACAGGTGCAGGCGTAGGTTGCGGACGGCGGGCAGGTTGTTGAACTCGAAGTGCTCGCCCCAGAAGACGGTGTCGGTGCGGGGTTTGCTGGTGGTGCGTGCGTACAACATGTCATCCAGGCAAAGCTCGCAGTAGTAGCGCTTCTTGGGGGGCAAGTCACGCGCCTCGATGATCCACAGTTTCAGCACGTTGTCCACCCGCCGGCTATTGTCCTGTGATGGGGGGGGGGGGATATCCGGCGTCAAGATGAGACAGATGTGATGGTCTGGATTGACATATATAGAGGTGACCCTACTTTAGAAGAACATGACAGAGAGAGAGTTGGAAGTAGGAACATGTGAATGTCCTTGGTATCTGCAGGGTTACAGGCTTTTAAAACAGTGTTTTAAATGGGGATATAATATTCTATTAAGATTGTTAAAAAGTGAAGCATGACTTGATCCCGTCGCCATGCCTTTTTTTAACCTTGTGTAAGATTCCTGTCATTTAACGAGCCTCATCTAACGAGACTAATCTGAAATGTAAAATATTTATAATGGGGAGACTTAACAAGCAAACAGTGGGGAGTCTCTACAGAATCATGAATCATGTTAGTGTCAATAAGCCATGGAGGTCCTGTCATTCTTCTGACAGTCAGATCTACTGATATGTGTGTGACGCTGTGGTTTCTGGCAGGACCAAAATGGCACATAGCAATTTATTGATAAAAGACATGAACCCTTAGTATTTTCATATTTTTAATTAGATCTGGTTGTGGAAAAGCAGATGATGGACGAAGAAATGCTGACATCTAAATTAAGAGATTAAATAAGGAAGCAGGAGAAGACAGGGGCCACGTCCCACAGCCTCAACGACCCCCCCGTCTCTCACCTTGTTGGGTTTGACGGCTCTCTGCAGGTTCTCGATCCATTTGTCTCTCTCAGCGGCCGAGCGGCAGGCGAAGCATTTGGTCCCTGATGCTGTGGTCACCTGAGGAGAGTGATGAGGATGTGAATAGGGGCAAAAGGGGCAAACGATCATGATCCTTCGGTCAGGAATTAACCTGAGGTAGCGGAAGGACATGACTGTGACTGGGGCACTTTTGGAATGATTCATGGCATCCCAAATGATTACAGCAGTCCATGGACAAGGCGACCGGGCCACGAACCTCAAAGCAGTACTCCTGCCCCAAGATGCTGGAGTGCACAGGTTTGATAATGGCGTCCTCGTCCAGCGTGAGGTCCAGAGCTTCAGCTGCACTGCTGGGAGACAGCAGGGACTCGTGGGAGTGGGACTCCTTGAAGCTCTGCATTAGGCGGGTCCTGATGGAGAAAGGCAGAGACGCAGATAAACGCACTGTAACGGAAGCGCACCGTGACAAAGACTCACAAGAGGAAAAACATATGAAAAGTCAATACTGTATATCCAGTCAATTACAGCACCTCTTTAAATGCTATTATTAACAAAGAGACAGATAGGTGGGCACCCATTGTGTGTGATTGTATGCCCTGTGATGGACTGGTATCTCGTCCAAGGTGACCCATGCCTTGTATTTCCTGAGATGGACTTCAGGCCTAGTATGATCTTACACTGAATAAGTTGTCTGAAAAATGGATGAATGGATGATATCCCTAGCAAATCACGGATTATGTAAATTGAAGTTTCAGGTTCCTACAATGGATTACAATATGTGTATTCAGTTTAGGTTAAAGCAATCCCTGTATTTTGGTTCTGCGCCCACAAGGCTCATTAGCGAACAATTGACTGGAGTCTTTTGTACAGTTGGATGTTCTTCTCAGAGTGATATCTGGGCCTCTACTCAGCGAAAGCCCACACATCCGGGTCTCTGGACAGACGCCGTGCTGCAGATGGCCGAACGGCTCTCTCTGTCTCCTCATGCTAACAGACGCAGGGGCTGAAACACGACAAGTCCATCCACAGCTTGAGTGATTACGCCCCACAGTCCACTGATCGTCCGGGTTGCTGGATAATATTGTCCATTTTCCAAAATGGGAAAAATCGCTGGTTTATTAGATGAGACAGACATACATTCATATGCTCCTGAAAGGTTTCGATTTCGCCGTCAAGAGAAACAAATTCTGGTGCACAACGCAACTTAAATGGGGAGAACCTAATATTACCAAGCAAGTGCAATATACATTTTATATTTCATTGTTTTATTTATTGTCATTGCTTCCATTTATAGACATGGAGTTTGCACAGGAAGAACAAATGATTGCAAATAAACCATCAATTATGCAACAGTGAAGGATTCGGCAGGAATTGAAATTGGCCACCTTTTGCTTTTCCAGGAAGAGAACTGCATCTTTGTAGACAATCCTTTGCTGTAGCTCAGCTGAATTAGTTGCAAGAAGCCCGGCTGCGACGGACTTTAGGCGCCCCAGGTGGTACGTCCTGTGAGCTGAGTAACGGAGCCCAAGCTGGGTGACTGAGTTCGCCCGTAATGTGGACGCGATTTGGAGGACGGACACGGCAGTGGATATCGTATCCGTGGTGCAGCCGCGCGCTGGCACAGGAAGTGCGAGATGAGGGCTGGCTGTCTCTATGCAGCGAGACCGGCGATGACTGACAGAAACGCTAAGCGGACGGGACAGCCGAAACGCGTGGATCCCGTGTTCCCGCAGAGACACGCGGACGGAGCACGCTGGACAGAGAGAGGCGGACTGACGGCGGGTTGCACAGCACAGAGAACGCAGAGGATACAGACAGACAGACAGATATCGCCTACTATGGTGGCCCCCGTCGCGTCCGTGCCTGATGACTGACGACTCCCCGTGTCAGTGCTTTAATACACACTCACTTCTGATATGTGCATCTGGGCATGCAACACAGACAGGAGAGAGAGTGAGGGATGGAGGGGGGGGGGAGTTAAAAATAAACCTATAGGAATGAGTCAGAAAGAGAAATAAAAGGAGAATAGTGGGGGAGGAAGAGAGAGAGAAAGAGAGAGGTAGCAAGAGGGAGGGAGAGAGAAAGAGAGAAGCTTATCAGAGGAAATCAAGTTGTTATGTAAACTGCAAGAGCGGCTCAGAGAAGGGAAGAAAGAGAGAGATACTGTGTTAAATGAGGCAGCTAGGAGAATTAAACGGAAACTGCAGGGAAGCTGACAGAACAGGACAGAGATATTAAGCACAAAGTTATAGCATCATGGCCCTGTGGTCTTACAGGAGCGAATGTATTCCACACACCATCTATAAACACGTGCAGGACGGATAATCCTGAAATAGAATGAATTCACCTGCAATGATCTATATCACCGCATCATTAAAAGTGAGTAATCCTACACAACAACGACCACGTCACACCTAAGTATGTAGCTATTTCACAAGTTAGTCCGCTCTCGATGAGTTGAGAACACGGCTATTTTTCGGCGACCTATCCCCCAAGCCCTGCGTCGAACAGCTCTAACGAAGCACTGGTTCCTGTCCGGCCCACGCCCCCTTTCCCACAACCTTTAGCGACACTAATCTCTCATTACAGCGACTTGAGGGAACAGCTGAGCAGAGATCAGTGCTGCTGGGGGAGCGGGGATCGAGCTGGAGAGCAGCCATGCGTGCATCGTCACACGACACCATAATACCCTCCAGTGCATCATCTAAGGTCTTGCTGGAACAGAACTATAAGAAAGCAGGGCAGTTTAAATCTTCACTATTAGTCACTCAGTCAAACGCGTAATGCAAAGCTGGCTGGTGACTAGTATTTAGCCAGTAACACCAAAAAAGGAAATAACCAGAGAATTCCACTTAGTAAGAGTCCCTACACACCAGCAGCAACACTGCATATACATCATCATGCAGATGGGAATATACATATTCAAGATTTGGAATCCATCTGCCCTCCATATAACCGATCCAGTCACAGTGAGTCTAGCTCTCTAGGGGGAATAAAGCAGGGGACACACTGGACAGGATCATCAGAGGACATACACAATGGACAATATAGAGAAGGCAGTTCACCTAACTGCATGCCACTGCACCCCAGGAGAAAATCAGAGAAGTCGGATGCTTCAATTCCCCAGTCTTGCAAGTGTGAGGCAATATTGCTACCCAGCAAAGCACGCCCGTTTAACTCTAATAGGGAAATCTCAGGCTTATAACAGTTTTATGCAGGCGGCAATTATCTCGAGCACAAATACTGTGCGGGACACGGTTCCAGAAGGTGGACGTACAGTGGGGGGGGAATGGTCTAAAAATACAGACGGATATGGAGAGGCTGGATCTGCAAGATATCCAGGGGATGTTGCAGCGGCGCTGTGACGACCTCGTGCTGGATGGGGAGCAGGGCGTGACCGAGGAAGCGGCACTAAACCATGAGGGCTGCTTCCCGTACCCTCCGTTCGCGCCGACCCCGTCTGAGACCACGCACCACAGCGGCACCTCGTTTTTCTCAGCCTCAGCTTCCCCCCGACACACCATTAGACCCACAGAGGTGCCGCGAAAGCGAGGCTCGGCCGACGGCCGCAACCTTGCCAAGGTCCCCCCTGAGCGCTATAATGGCTGCAGTTAGAGGTGGATGCTGTTCCTCTCCCCTGCCTTTGTTATCCGGCCTCACAGTAATCGCCACTGTCTTTTATCCTGCTTTTTAAGGAGGCATTTCTGTTCTCTGTTGGCCCTAATGAGAACACTCTATATATATAAATATATATATATAAAAACTATATATTTTTTGTTTATTTTATTTTGGGACTGACATAGCCTTGGAGTCATCCAAAGTCCATCCTACTGACACGTTATTGTTTTGATGGCTTTGCCGCAGGAGAACCGGACGAGCGCATGCAGCTACTGATGCCTTGAGGAGCGGGCAAGGGCTCGCCCTGTGTAACGTGTGTGTAACGTGTGTGTAAGTTCACTTCAGAGGAGCCACGGGCCTGTTTTATGGGCTGGGGTCAGATATACACACGAGTCAAGGCAGGGGATCTGATTTGGCCGCAGAAGTCCCCTGTCCAAGGGCATCCAATCCTATGACCTCATATGTTTACATATTGGCATCCCCACCCTGTGCTGTCTGGGACAGACTCCAGCCCCCCTCCCCGCTCGACCCTGAGGGAATAAGTGGTTGGAAGAAGGATGCACGTATACATTCTGGCACCTTCTCTTGAGATAAGCTCCAATCGTCATTATAAACATACAGAAGCTAAGGGGGGTGGGGGGTGCTGTTTTAATTTAAATAAATTTATTTAAAGTGTCAGAGCTTCATTCATTCATTCATTCATTAACTTTTATTTTACCAGGCGAAGCATTAAGAACAGTTTCTTATTTACAATGACTTGTAAATAAACAAGCACTTGTGAAAAAAAACAAGAATGTAAATATAGAACCCTTGACAGAATGATTAAACAGACTTCTTGTTTTGAACAAATGTCCCTAGTTGACTAGATATTGGTTTTGGAAAATACAGGGGTCATTATCTTATTAAAATACATTATATAATTTACTTTGGATGTGTATTAAATCTGGTGGTTTAACAAGCCATGACTTAAATTAATTTTTAAATAGCTACCTTCTTTTGAAAGGGGCAGGTTCAGCTGTTAATGAATCCACTAGCTGTGACAATTAAGACTGGTACTTGATTAAGGTGAAGTTTAAGGCAGTGTTTTCTTTTTTTTTTTTTTTATTATAGGCATCAGTCATATGACAGCAAAACACTGAACAGTAGGCATATATGCATGGAAATCATAGAAGTAGAGAAGCAGACCCCATTTGGCTGCGATATATCATACCTAGAAGGGTAGCTACTAGATGAATTATATAGATCTTTCAGTTAAGATCTGCAATTAAAGGTCCACTTACGTGCCACTAGTTAAACTGCAGAATTGGTAAAAGTATTTTGCCAGTAATATATAATATTTTCCAGTGAAAATACATAATTGGATTATTCTCACATCAGTAATGCATGGCCCTGCACCTTACCATGCAATACCACACAGTGACATCAGCAGCGAGGCACGGTCCCCAGCGAGCCAATTTGAAAGGGAAATCAGCAGCAGCGGTTCTCAGTATTTTGGGGAGACTGCTAGTCTTGCACAAGATTGACTTAAAATATCCTTGACCCACATACTTTGTCTTTGTGGACCAATCGTAAGGGAAATGTGCTTAGCCCAGTGCATGGGTAATCCTACCCATCTAAAGGATACTTCAAGAAAATAAGCTCAGAGTGGCTGCTTTAACTTTGACAATAGTTTACTTTTCCGAGGTCAGGAAGGGGACAGAGTACCATAAGCACAAGTGCATTCAATCTGACTTGGGCTCCTGAAAAGCTTCCTGTGCCTTGTTAATGTCTCAGTGCTGGACACCCATCCATTTATCGAGATTACTGGAAATGATTTGCCCCTGGCAAACACAGGGGAGGGTATCCCAGATCACATCGAGCGGGAAGTCCAGGTGTGCATTGGTTCATACCATGTAACGGATTCCGATCTACCAGAAAAGCTGATGCCCAGAAAGGCATATGGGACACCATGCAAGGAGAAGCTGGTCGTTTCAATGAGACATCACTGATGAAAGCTTCCAGCTCACCTCCCTGTGTGTCTGCTTAATTTCCCTGTGGCCCAAACTGGCCACAGCTGTTATAGGCATGATAAGCACTTCAGCTTTAATTGTTCTGTTAGCACTGAATTATGGGAAGGAATACAGGTCTGCATCAGCGATATAACCAGTCACGCTGGATTGTGACGTCAGGTACTGTAGATAGGTCTGCTATCTTTACAGAAAAGTAGAAGAGGTGTGGAGGGTAAAGAGATGAACGAAAGCACGGGAGCATTGATGGGCCTTCATATTTTTACAGAAGTTGTACGTTTGACTGTGCTCTAAAACCAGTCTGCCAATATTGGTTCGCAAGCTGCAGTAGCCTAAGGCACGGGAAACTGTCTTCAAATCAGTGAGACCTTGCCAATTTTCCAGAAAACATGTTAATACATCAAATATATAAAACCAAGTAAGTAATGGGATGAAGACGATATAAAAGGTAGGACAGTGTTCACGGGACACAGACCCAGCCCGATCTGCTACAAGCACCCCATTTTATCATTCTCAGTGCACTCCCAACCATTCATAACTCCTTTATAAATATACAAGTACATGAATTCATCCATTTTGTAGCAACTTATACAGTACAGCTTGTAGGAGGGACCGGGAGCTTATTCCAAGTAACATGGGGAACAACCAAAACACCCTGGACACACACACACACACACACACACGCCTTCACGTTTGGTACATTTGAGTGTGCTCTAAAATTAGTCTGCCAATATTGGTTCGCAAGCTGGGGTAGCTTAAGGCACAGAAAACTGTTTCCAGATCAGTTGGACCTTGCCAGTTGTCCAGAAAACACACACACACAGACCTGTATTGATATCTTTGTGGGGACCGTCCATTCGTTTCTATAGGCAAAACCCCAATCCTAACAGTGACAACCCTAACCCTACCGAGTTCTAACCTTAACCATAAGTAACCAAGTAAAATTCAAGTCATGTGGCACTTTTTAGTTTTTTGGCTTGCAGTCACAGATTTTTATAAAATTGAATTTCCCCTTGTGGTGCCTGAAAAAATGGTCCCCACAATGTTAAAATAGCAGATTTTTATCACATTGTATACTTGGACCACACACCCACACAAACTCATTAAAGGAGATTATGTGATGCCAGTTCTTAAAACTTATTTAAAGAACAGACGGCAGCCAGGATGACCGGGGCACATGGTAGATGGTACCGTCCCCGGAGAGAGCAGAGGTTCTGTACCTGTCCTGGTCGGCACTGCGGAAGCGGGGCAGGATCATGTGGCGGAAGCTGCTGGTGCGGTCCAGTTTGGGCTGACTCTTGGCCCGCTTGATGGAGCCTTTTAACCTTCTGCTGAGAAAACTCTGGGGGAAGGATGACACAGGGGAGGGGGTTAGATTCAGGTGTGGCTACTACCCCCAACAAGAAAGGAAAGTGATGAGGGAGGTGTACAGGATCGGGGGGGGGGGGGGCAGGGAGGGGTTAAGAAAAAACATTCTGTAGATTTATACAGAGAATAAGCATGATAATTAATCAAAAAAAGGTACAATTAAAAGAGAGTACAAAGTCAGGGATGGACTATTAAAGGGAAAAAGAAAGATCACATTATAATGAGGCCAAAAGAAGGACAAGAAAGGTGTGTGGAAAATGAGGGAAAGATTAAAGAGAAGTATATTATCTCGGGGATGGCAATTTTTTGTTAGTCACTAAACCTGCAGTACCCAAAACGAATCAACAGATGGCAGTGCTGCTCCATGGATGCAATGTAAGCTCCACCTACAGGGTACAGACATGCAGTTTCCCTCAGGATGGAAATACGAGATTAAAATAGCATCTGCTGTATAACCCAATGAAGAGTCAGTTTCCCCCCTATATGTTGTTCTGTAAAAGAAGTGCTATTTTAATCAATTGAAAATATAAACCTGTTTGGTATTATCTCTGCAAGTATCTCCACAGGGTGGGAGACCAATTGCTTTTTCGGGAATTCAATGTAGTGATGTGCACATATGAAACTGCTTCTTAGATTCCCATAATTTTTTATCAATTAGTGGCAGGGCTTTATGCCTGTCTTATTGTCCACTCTGCCCTATTTTTGTACATTGAAAACTGATTTAAATCCATTCAACATCATTCTACATTCATTACAAAAATAAACATTCAAGGATACACTTATAATTTCCCACATTTCATCGAAAGCGGGAAAGGATATTGAGAATTGCTAGAACTGCAATCATATTAAGCTGAATGTAGACTTCAATCATATTTGTAACATTTCATATGCAAGATTAAAAAATATGTTATATCCTTTGGTTAATTATCTCTTACTTTACCGATTGCCCCATTTCATTAGTATACGACCATAGCTGTCATCTGGTGCGATTTGCGGCAAATCCCTTAAATTGATCGTAAACATGTTCAGGAAACAGGCAGCTAGGCTCTCACTGCAGCAAATCCTGTAAAATGCCGGGCTTAAGTGTCAGGCTTAAGTGTTGTCTTCCAGCTTGAGTTTCACCCAGTGGCTTTCTGATAGCTATGCAGCCTCCTCACCGTGCTGTGGAGTTTCCTTTAATTAACTTTGAGAAAGTGACTAAGTTCAGGCTCTGCTGCAAACAGGCAGCTGTGCTAACTGGTTAGTAGATGCACATGCCAAACTGAAATGTATCACGCTTGCGGCATAAATAAAAGATTGCCATATTTAAATCCCACTGCACTGGTTTTGGTCACTTACTACTTTGGGGACAGGGGTGTGACACAATGTCTAACTCCTGGATTTGACCCCATAACACTCTGGTTACTATACCCATTAATGAGAAAGGAAGAGAGCCAGAAAGGGAAGGAGGGTGACAGAGAAGGCTGGGGGGGGGGGTACCCATTGCTTTCTTCTGGTAGTGAGGGCAGGTGAAGCAAGAAGAGGGGGTCAGAAAGGGAAAGAGGGCCCACCGACTGGAGGCTGGTGTGAGATGGGATGGGGGGAGCAAGAAGGAGGGGGTGCCAGGCAGTGAGGTCAGGAGGGAGAGGTACTCACGGATTGTCGGAAGGGTTGGGGGGGGGCAGTGGGAGGGGTCTCCATGCTTGGCTGCTTCCCGGTAGCTATGCTCTTGCGGCGGGCGCGAGCGTGCTCTGAAGGAGAGAGAGAGAGAGAGAGAGAGAGAGAGAGAGAGAGAGAGAGAGCAAAAGACGGGCCAGGTGAGGTGGAGGGAAAGAGGCAGTAACACAAAAAGGCCGAGAGATGGCAGGGTTAATCCGGGAGCTGATATCCATAATTGGGGCTCATTTTTCTTTCTGGAAGACAGCAGGATGGCGGGAGCGACGGAGGAGGAGTGTGTATTATCACCGGTTCAGCATGACATACCGACACGGCCTTCTGTCAAGCAAATGCTAGCGATCGGCAGCACTCAAAGTGTGGGGTGAACCGGTCACGAGCGAAAATGGGCGCCTGCGTGGGAAGGCCGCTGGCCAGACTCTGTGTGTAAGCCGGTCGGCTACCACGCCCGCATCTCACTGGAATGAAAAGCAGCGGCGGCCATGCACATGAACTGCTACGTTACAGTGGGCGTCGCTGGACGGGTGCAAGGAACAAAGGCACAAAAAAACAAGAAGCCAGCGTTGTGCAGTGCCCTGATGAAGGACTCCCTCATTACTGTTCACCTCTCCTGCATATTCCGCCTCCCTGAATCACTTCTCCATCAGATCAGTGATAACCTCCTTGCATCTGGGAATATGAATCTGTTAGCACTCTCCATCTCTCCCTCATGCTCCTTCTCTCCCTGGCTCCCTCTCCCTTTCTCCCACGCACGCCTTTTACATAATTCCAGTGGCACATTACTCGCTCTCCTCTCCTCATTCTGCTGCTTTCCTTCTCGCTCTTTTTCACCACCTTGTCCCCTTCCTGTCCCTTTTCTCCTCCCCTCTGGCTTCGTCCCTTCTTCCTATGACTGACAATATTCTGTTTCCACCCCCGTGCCCCACACCAGGCCTTAAAATCTCCAGCGATTTGAAAGTCACTCCTTTGAAACATTTTGTATCCACAAAGCACAACTGGAGAAAAAAAAGCTTCATTCAGCAAAGGAGCGACAGAAACTGGTGAAACTTCATTCACTTCGCTTTTGCTGCCCTAATGTATCACCAAGGTCATTGCAAACTCTAATTCCTCCTGCAGTGCAACCATATAAACCCACAGGCCCAATTAACAACAGATACCCAGCAAACCCCTTCATTACCATTGATGTTATTCCAAATAAAGCCCTGTGATTTTGGCATGAGGAAGCAACCCCTGTGTGTAGCTGTTCAGTAGTTACTCGGCAAATACAAATACATCAAATAAGACATACAAGTAATCATTTTATTCGCGTACAAAACAAGATAGCAATTGTGCCTTTTCCTGAATTAAGCTTTTATGCAATATGTAGAGAACATATGTTGTACTGATAGTGCTGTCCTGCAGTTTTCTTTATGACCTTGAAATTTCTCTAGCCGGAGTAATTAAACATTCTGGCTGGAAGAAGAAGAAATCATGTTTGCAATTTAACAGGAATCCTGAACTGTAACATGATCTCAGATCATTAAAAGGCGATATAAACCGGTAAACACAAGGTTAATGAGAAGACCAGAATGAGACCCAGCAGGCATATACATTTACTATAAAGAACTGTTAACTATAATCATATAACTATAATCATATAACTAGTTACAAGCACTCAATTTCACACTTACAAATGAATACAGTCCTTTTCCACATGTGAATCATCAATGAACTCTTGCCTTGCCTTGAAAAAAATGATCTATATGTTTTTTTAATTTAAAAAAGGACACTATAGGCCAAAAGTATTTTAATTGTGTTTTCATACAGATCGTACTCTGTCACTATCCTACTTAAATGTTGCTATTCCCTTAACATACTTACTAAAACTGAAACGGTATGAAAATTTATTCACGGTTATAGTGACCAAAATGATCATGGTTATCAGTATTATTGTGGTATTGTTAATATGTGCTGAAAATGTTCAAAAAGAACTGATACAGAAATTGAAATATTTTCACCAAGGTTTATATTGAAAACCACAAATAAAATTAGTAGCACTATGCTCTCTTTGTTTGTTGTTGCATACACATTAAAATAATAATGCCGCCAATAGCTAATGAAAAACATATCAAACATGCATTGACATTAAAACCTTCGGAGCCCTGTCACTGCATTCCGCCATGTTTTCACTGACACAAAACAAACCCACCGTGCTGCATCTGCACACCTGTATTCCGGAGTCTGTCGCTAACTTTGGTTGACACTAGACAGCATTTAATGTCTGTTTTTCAAGACGCAGAAATCAACCATGGTTTTAGTTTTAATTCAAATTTGAAGGAGTAATACTCACTGTAGGGTATTTTACCATGGTTTTCAATTAAACCGGTAACCGTTTCATCCTTAACACACACCATAGCCACAAAACTTCATACAATATGCAAACCCACATCAGGTAATTTACCTTAAATTAGAGATTACTCAAGCTTACAAAAATGCTCTTGCATTTTACATGTAATTTCCTGATATGAAGACCCTGGACACTGAGCTACAGCACAAATACGGAAAACATAAAAAATTAGCTTGATTGTGCATACTTTTAATGTGGATATATTGTGCACATGGTTAGTACACTAATGGAGAACAACTATATGACTGGAAAAGGGCTAATTATAGGATATATGCCAACACCTAGAACATACAATGCGAAGCAAAATTATTCATACATGTCGCATAATATGTCCAGTAAAATCCATGTCTCATTCTCCCCTTTTCTGAATTCTGGCTCTTTGTTTGGTTTCCATGGTAACAATTCCAAGTACCTTCCATTTCAGTCATCCGTAGACATGTAGCATAAAGAATAAGAATAGCACATAGAACTGAAAGCATGTAGCACCGAACACATACACATATATATACACACGCGCACACACACATACATCCTAGAATAAATTTGCCAGAGCAGAGGACAACATTTGAATACAGAAGATGTATTTTACGCGTTCTGGAAAGATTTTAATTATTTACAAATCTCTCTACTCAGGCAAAATGCAAATGAAAAAAAAAAACGCACACTGTAATCTAAAGGGATCATTTGAACAATCTGTATCACATTATGGAACAGGCAGATGATTGGATATTAACAAAAAAAATTTTTTTTTCTGAAGTTTTCCAACATCTTAGCTACACTGAGTTCCAATGTATATAGGTGATATGCCGTCTGATTTTTTGGTTATTATTAAAGTGTGCATCAGTTTGTATTTGCGTGTGTCTGTCTGTGCATACATGTGTGTGTGTGTGTGTTGTCTGTTCGGAATGTAAATTTGATGTCAACCTGGAGTATGTGGGGGCAGTACCAGCTTCCAGCTACCCCGGTCGGAGGGAAGCGAGACGCGGAGAGTGTGGGTGTAGAGAAGCTGGAAGCCATTTGCATTTTTGTTTATAGCTCATTGTTTTGGTAAAGATGTGTCCTAAGGTGCTGTGTCCTTCAGAATGTATGCATATGGACAAACTTAATGCATTAATAAAAACTGAATTCAGATGCGTTACCATAATCTTACATTTCTTGAATTTTTACATGTGTAACGTTTGTTAATGTTAATAATTCAAACAAATGTTGGTCGTAATAAATGGATATAACAAAAATGTTATGTCTTAGTAAAGAACGGCTAATAAAAATTACAATATATGATGTACTTCCTTCTATCCTTTAAATAAATAGCAACAGCCAATCATGGTAACCCTCAGAAAATTAGGAAGGGTCAAAAGTCTCCCATAACAAAACAGGATGAGGCCTTAAATTCCCATGGTCTTTAAATCAACAATTTAATAAAGACACAAAAGCAAGTGCAAAAACGTCAGCATGACCAAAAACAATTTTTAAAGTGTGCTTAAGCCTGTATGATTTTTTTTTCTATCACAACAGTTGTTCCTAAGTCATCTTACTTGCAATTTAACGACTGATATCAGAAATAAATTGTTTAAATATTTAAAGCAATTGGAACATCTCTTCATATCACAGTAGTGGCTAATTTTGTGTTTAACCAAAGTGAGCAACACAGGATATAGACAAAGGTAGGCCATTAATATCTATAAAAGATACACCTGATGGCAGAGGATTCTGGGAAATAAAATAACCACAATAACCACTTATTACTGAACCCTGTCCAAAAAGCCATCATTGGCCATATCCTCATTTGAAGGTCCACAGTATCACCATCAATACATGTATAAATTCATCCCAGAAAATGAATATAAACTTTTTTCATGATCCAACCACAATTCAAAGCTTCATTCATAGTAATGTGCTAAGAAGACATGCAAAAAGGCAGATTTGGGGCCTACCTATAAGTGACGATCAGAACTAGAACAGGACTCCAGGTATCTTGAGAACATCGTCAGATATTGTCAGTTATTTTGTGTCTGTTCCTCCTGCCTGCTCTATTGCTCAGAGTCAAGGTGAAAAGTCCCTTGATTGAATGTCCAAGGTTATTTTTTTCCTGAGTTTCTTCTTGTATTCTTCACTTTCTTCCCCAGAATATATATTGAACACAGTTATGATTCAATGTGAAAGTGTAAAACTGACTGTAAACTCCTTAATCTCTTTATGTATGTTTGTTCAATGTATGCATGCTCTACTCGTGAATCGAGACTGCAATATATGTCTGTATGTATGGTTTAAACGCTCTAACCATACTCCACATTATGCATGTTTGCAAAAAGAAAGAAAAAAAGAAACAATGAATTTAAGTTGCTCTAAATATACTCTAAAGGGTGAGAGTTATAGTTTAAGTTCTTGTTTAAAGCTGTTTTCAGAAGAAAATTTCAGTCTAATATCGAAGGTACAATATTTAAAAATAGGAATATAGTTTGAAAAAAAGAGCAAAATAACTGCACATAATGTAAAATTGTAAAATTTAAGCTGTCACCTTAATTTAAGACTTGCTGTATAATTATATATGTAAGCCAATGAAAATCAAGCTTAATGGCTTGTCTGCCCAGCATATCCAAGTGCTGTACAAAGTGACAGCATTCCTCTGCATGGTCATTCAATTACCCACATAACATTTTAGCAGACAGTATTCTAATACAATATATTTTCAAATAAAAATATTATAATTTAAAAAACATTTAAGTATTTTAGTTTTTGTTGAGAATAAATTGATTGTGAGTAGTATTTTGTCAATTAAATTCCCCTGGATATAGATTTGGTATAAAACTAACTGAAACTTGCTTTCAAAATAACAACAATACATATAAATATAAAACTGTGAAACGAACACTGCCGTTGTATAAGATTCAGCTATTCAAGAAAGATTTAACGTTCTCCCGATTAAGAGACGAATACAACACAGCTACGGAATAACATTAAGCACATAATGTATATACATATTTTGATTAATAGATTATCTGGCCTGTAAACTATTCAACGCTCGAACAATATTGCAACTCCAAAAACGTCAGCATGACCAAAAACAATTTTTAAAGTGTGCTTAAGCCTGTATGATTTTTTTTTCTATCACAACAGTTGTTCCTAAGTCATCTTACTTGCAATTTAACGACTGATATCAGAAATAAATTGTTTAAATATTTAAAGCAATTGGAACATCTCTTCATATCACAGTAGTGGCTAATTTTGTGTTTAACCAAAGTGAGCAACACAGGATATAGACAAAGGTAGGCCATTAATATCTATAAAAGATACACCTGATGGCAGAGGATTCTGGGAAATAAAATAACCACAATAACCACTTATTACTGAACCCTGTCCAAAAAGCCATCATTGGCCATATCCTCATTTGAAGGTCCACAGTATCACCATCAATACATGTATAAATTCATCCCAGAAAATGAATATAAACTTTTTTCATGATCCAACCACAATTCAAAGCTTCATTCATAGTAATGTGCTAAGAAGACATGCAAAAAGGCAGATTTGGGGCCTACCTATAAGTGACGATCAGAACTAGAACAGGACTCCAGGTATCTTGAGAACATCGTCAGATATTGTCAGTTATTTTGTGTCTGTTCCTCCTGCCTGCTCTATTGCTCAGAGTCAAGGTGAAAAGTCCCTTGATTGAATGTCCAAGGTTATTTTTTTCCTGAGTTTCTTCTTGTATTCTTCACTTTCTTCCCCAGAATATATATTGAACACAGTTATGATTCAATGTGAAAGTGTAAAACTGACTGTAAACTCCTTAATCTCTTTATGTATGTTTGTTCAATGTATGCATGCTCTACTCGTGAATCGAGACTGCAATATATGTCTGTATGTATGGTTTAAACGCTCTAACCATACTCCACATTATGCATGTTTGCAAAAAGAAAGAAAAAAAGAAACAATGAATTTAAGTTGCTCTAAATATACTCTAAAGGGTGAGAGTTATAGTTTAAGTTCTTGTTTAAAGCTGTTTTCAGAAGAAAATTTCAGTCTAATATCGAAGGTACAATATTTAAAAATAGGAATATAGTTTGAAAAAAAGAGCAAAATAACTGCACATAATGTAAAATTGTAAAATTTAAGCTGTCACCTTAATTTAAGACTTGCTGTATAATTATATATGTAAGCCAATGAAAATCAAGCTTAATGGCTTGTCTGCCCAGCATATCCAAGTGCTGTACAAAGTGACAGCATTCCTCTGCATGGTCATTCAATTACCCACATAACATTTTAGCAGACAGTATTCTAATACAATATATTTTCAAATAAAAATATTATAATTTAAAAAACATTTAAGTATTTTAGTTTTTGTTGAGAATAAATTGATTGTGAGTAGTATTTTGTCAATTAAATTCCCCTGGATATAGATTTGGTATAAAACTAACTGAAACTTGCTTTCAAAATAACAACAATACATATAAATATAAAACTGTGAAACGAACACTGCCGTTGTATAAGATTCAGCTATTCAAGAAAGATTTAACGTTCTCCCGATTAAGAGACGAATACAACACAGCTACGGAATAACATTAAGCACATAATGTATATACATATTTTGATTAATAGATTATCTGGCCTGTAAACTATTCAACGCTCGAACAATATTGCAACTCTGAAATAGTGAATGTTATAATTCTTCAAGGATATAAGGTTCATTCTTCCACCTCCCCCCTTCCATACTCTCCAGCCCCGGCAGCGGCTGCTCCGCGGCAGGCAGTCTCGCTGAGAGCTCAGTAGCCCCGGCCTCTCCCTGATCCTTGTCAACTGCTCCCCTGCCCCCGACCCCTTCAAAATTTACACGCTGAGTAAAGATCCCGCTGCAGTTTCCAGGATAATCTACGGTATATCCTCTGTGGCGAAATTCTCTCATGTTTTGATTGTATTATGTGTTTAAAGTAGTCTCCTGTTGTAATTATAAGCTGTTTTGCAAAACGGATATCCTTCGTATTTTGTAATCATAACAGTTATTACTGAAACCAATAGCCAAATGCCTTGATTTTTCGGTTAGTCTAATATTAGGGTATTCGAGCGTATATCATTTTATACTTTTCATCTGCCTCAAGTTTTTTTATTTACTATACTGTAATTTAGATGATATTTGTAAATATCGGCACATTAATTATGATTTTGTTGGAGACGATTCTTACGCATGGATCTTCACGATCATCAAAGCTAGATTGCGTGTGCGTGTATGTGTGCAGCCTTGCTCTTCAGTGTACATTAGTGCGTCAACTAGTGTGTCTATTTCTTCGGCTCCCGAGTCCGAGGAAGCAGAAAATCCTAATGCAATCTTTCCGTCGATAATTTATCTCTGTGAGCTCCCACGCTAGAGAGGGATGTGACAGGAGGGAGTTTCTCCGCAGATCAGTTATTTTCTCATGAAAATCTTGAGCAGCAGTCCGTCAGTAATGCGCAGATCTCCATCGCTCATTTCCCCACCGGCAAAAATTAAGCAACGTCAAGTAAACTATGGCACGTCTCTAATTGAAAACAATAACGTAGTTTGCGGCAAAGTATCCAAAGGTTTAAAACGTTCCGTTTCTCGTTTCTTCTAATGGTTGCTTCATCTTCTTCGACAATCCGCTTCTCGCGTTTTGTAGATCATTTTTTTGCGGTTGTATACCACAGATTTGGTAGACACTACGGTTTACAGGTGTATTTGGTTGAATAAATGATATTGCCCTTCCTTGCCATCCCACGCTTTTGCTTCCAATCGCTGTCAGTTTCGAGAAGGGCGGGGATATAGTAAACGGAGGGAGCAACAGAGTAATTGGACGCAGAATGATTTTAAGTAGCCTACTATACAAGGGATCCTTGGTGATCGCTAGCTCCCTCTCGCTCGCTGTCGCGCTCTCTCTCCCTCGCTCTCCGTCTCACTCTTACACACAGACGCACACGCACGCACACACTGATGAGCGAAATGTAAAGCCAAGGGGATGGTTATGTACTAGTTTAAGTTGTAAAACCAAATATGTTGCTGAATATTTTATTAGTATATAAGCTGCAATTTCTATTTTATTAGCGTAGTTCGCCTTAATGGCTGACTGTAAGAAGCGGACGTAAGGGGTTGCTCCATTAAACCATCTACGTTACAACATTCCTTTATTTAAATAGCCTAATACCATTTTTAGTTGACTGATCTGTATATAAAAACATGTACTTCCCAATTAGCCCAACCTTTCGTCCATATTTACTTATTGCAACATTAGTAATATCAATCATGTAAATAATCCATTCATTAACGTTCACCTCCTTGACCCGATGAGAGTCGCAATATGTGCAAATTATTTACTATGTATTATTTATGTTCATCAAAATCAATAACTGGTATCGATTGATTAGTATTGACAAACATTTAATTGTCGTGCGTATGTATATTACAGTACTTACAATATTCAATGTTTAACCCGTTATTATATTCTCCAATGGTGGTGTGCAATATTAAGGATTTTACCTAAGTTACTTGGATTCAGCCAATCATAACGGATGGGGGACCATGTATATCGCTGCTTCTTGTTGCTATGACAACTATAAACCCACGGTTACAACCTCTTAACCCTTAACACTATCAATGAGAGGAGTGGGTGGGAAAATGAAGGGAAAGGTAGTTCTACCGATACTGAAGACGAATATAAGAAAATATTAATTGAAAAGTATACTGAGAGAGGGCAGGACAGGATTAAGTTATAAGGGGAAACCTACCTTAAAAAGTAACAGTACAATCGTAATAGTGACATTGTGATGGTTACATTTTCTGAACCCTGTCCATAGTGCGCTCGCTCTCTCTCTCTCTCTCTCTCTTCAGCAGTGTCTGTCTGCTCTGTAATTATTACCATGGTTACCATCAGTGATGTGATTCCAGTCCCTTTAGAAATGTATCTTTTCCTCCTAATTTTCTTTCACTTTTTTATTTGTCAGATCTCAGCGCTGCTGCATAACAAAAACAAAAATTTATCTCGGAAAAATTTCTTTGGAGCCACATATCACCTTTTTTGCAAATGCCTTTGACCTTTTGCATTCTCAAGTTCAGCTCAGCTCCGTTCCACTCGGTGACGTCGTACTAGCATGGTCAATATGTTCATTAATATAGATGTACATGAAACTGACACACATCCATATAGTCTTCCATTATTGATTCAAATATTATGGAATGAAATCAGGGGACCAATAATAACAATCAAATTTTAGGCGTGGAGCATGTTTGAGCTATTTATCCTATTTATCCTACTTTCCCATTTCACCGCCCTGTTTCAATCTTTTACCATAAAATAGAATTTTAGGTTTGTGCAGTATTTTCTGCACAAATACAAAGAACGGAAGAAAAAATTGCCTTGAACCCAGACTACCTCACACATCCTAGTCCTGATTTACCGAATCTGGACCATACACAACTACCGTGCCAATGGGAAATGTTCCTCAAGCAACAGGGCCACAGCTCAAAGATTAAGGGACATCTCTTGGAGACATATGTCGTTCTTCAGGGCAAATTGCTGTGAAAGGATCTGCCGTTTAGTCAAAATTTTGCAGCTTCCCCTGCACATTTGTTTTTTTCACGGAAGCAGTTCGGGTTAAAAGCCTGGCACGACAGCAGTGCCACAGTGGGGCTTCCAAACCCACAACCCCAACCTCTCCTCCACACTTCTGCCCAACAGCATCCACTGGCAGCAGAACAAATCCTCCTGCCAGCTTGAAGTCACATGCCAGCTCTCATCAGCCGAGATAGACCAGCCACCACCAGCTTGGCTCCTCGCAATATCAGCTTACCGGCTTTGTGGTACATGATGATGCATTTGGGGTTCATTTTTCTTTAGTTATTATTTAACCACGCACTTTTGATGCAAAAATACCTAGTCACCACGCACTGTTATGCTGGATACTGTAAGGAACATTCCTGTGATAAACACTCTTTAAACACCCCCTCCGGTTATTTCAATCTGTAGTCTTTTTTCCCCATTTCAACATATGTATTATAGAGATGCAAAGACAGAATCAGAGAGAGGAAAGGAAAAAATGCATGGGCCATTGGGGCGGAACATAACTGGCGTCGCTCCGTCGTGCAAAAGACGGTTTCAGTCAGCCAGGGCACCTCGACTGCCCGCTGAAAACACACCTCCCACAGACCCGCTAGGTGTCTGCGGGTTGCCAGTTTGCCAGCGAGAGACGCCTCTCCCGATCTGCGCCGGCTGTCCCGCATGACGCCGCGCAGGGTGGCGGCGTGTAAAGAGAGCGGCCGGCTTGGCAGGGGCCGCACGCAGGGAGCGTGAAGCCTGGCCTCCGAAGGTCTTCAAGCGGGAAGCTGTGGACGGCTTGGTCTGACGTGGAATGGACCGAGACTGAGCAGAGACTGAGGAAGTGCGAATAAAAAATGTGCACATTTACATCAAAGTAAATTAGACTTTCATTACGGATCATTACGGTTGTCAAATGACCAATGAGGAGTGTGTGTTTGATGACAACTAAGCGGTAGAAGCAGAGATTAAATAAAATCTAGAGGATCTCTAGGTCAGAGCTGCCCCCATCTGCGCCGCCTGCAAAAGTGAACGGCAGCATCTCTGCACTGGGGAGCCGAGTCTCACCTTACTCCGCTCCTAAGGTTCAATATCATCCAAGCTCGTTTTTTGGGGAAAAAAAACACAAGCCAAGCCCAATGACCCTTCGGCTTTGCGGACACTTTGGCGTGACAGTCACCAAACCAAAGGAAAAAAGTACAAATGGTGCGGGGAAGGCATCACCATTGAGGCAGCAGACTCCAGATGGCAATGCCGTAAGCGGCCAGACTACAAGCATACTGCATTTTTAAAGCTCTTTCACAAGGTCTATCAAATAACCTTTAATACTCAAGACACCTGATCAACGTTTGGATAAAAGAGGCACTCAGTGCTCATCATCAAGGTCAATGGCCAGGTCTGAGCCCCAAATTATGAGGAACCAGTAACGGTTTGGTCACAGCCGTGTCACTGACGCACAAGCCCCATCAATACGTGAAACAGAATCAAACAAGAAAGGCTCACATAAAGTTGCAAAACGCACAAGGGTGTCGTGCGACACAGAGCGTAAAAGGGCGCAGTTAACAGGACCGGGCCGACTTTCCTGTAAACGTTTTCTCCCCGCTAGCCTGCTATATTGGCACGTTTTATGATGGACGTTCTATTTATTTTGGAATCAGGGGAAGGTGGGTGGGAAACACCAGTAACGGCACCGTCGTTAATGTAAGTTATTTTCCCTCATGCTCCACAAATGTAGATGCGCCGGCAGCAATTTATTTACAGTCATGTCGATAAAACACACGATATTCATTTTCTAGTGCAGGGGAAACGGCCGGAAAAAAGAAATGTTTCTGTAGGGGAATTGATGACACTTGAGAAAAAGGGGTAGGCGCAGTGACACACATATGCTTGCTTATTATTATGGTGACTCATTTTGAGCAATGCAATATATAACACCAATATAATATCCTAACTTCACTCATAACTTATTAAATTGTATTAAACACATCTGATAAACAACAAAGGAAGAGGCCATTTCACTTTTCACTATTTTTCATAATTTATGGACAAAAAAATGTCCCCACAAGATTAGCAAAACAGACACAAATGCATGTGCACGCATGCACACACGTTTGTACACACACACATTTGTATCCATATCTTTGTGGGGACTGACCATTCATTCCATTCATTCCTCTGGGGAAAAACCCTAATCCCAACAATGACATTTTGACATTTTTAGTTTGATTGTAGTTACAGATTTTTATAAAATAGAGTTTCTGAAAAAATGGTCTCCACGACATCAAAATAACAGGTTTTTATAAAATGTCCACACAATGTTGTAGATAAATACCTCCCCCCCCCCACGCACACACACACACACTAGGAGACCGATGCTGAAATAAAGCCCACACTGAGATCCTGGTCTTGGACACTACCCTCTGCCATCAGTGCTCTCAAGACACATCTGCTCTCTCGCTTAGAAATGAACTGTGCACCGCTATCCCTGACCATGATCCTCCTTCGGCGGGAGAAGGAGACAGCAGAAATATGGCGTCGGCACGACAACGCCCACGTGCCGCACCGGTCGGATACACGGCGCTCCAGCTGCCGTTTGTGAGCGTTGGGTTAGGATACTGACGAGAGCCCGTCGCATCTGGCTAGCGCACGTGTGCATGCACAATCATGCGTCCGTGTGTCCTTGAGGAATCCGCTGTGCTGCCATGTGGGTCCTTACCAGGCCAGTGTTTATGCTCGATGCTGTGTCCATGTTCACGTCTCCGTGCATGCCGAATGCACACTCCTATAAATTGACCATGACCTTTGATCCTCGATACGATTGGCTGACAGTCACTGAACACAGTAATTCAAATAATTTTGATATTTCAAAGACTAAATTTCTTTTAAGAAGCGGTAACCAGAATTAATGATATTATAAAGTACTATAAACCTGAAACGTAATTAATTAAAAGCAGTAACACCAACGTAGTTAAAGACATAATTATTCTATGAGCAATCTAAATCTATCCATCCATTTTCTGAAACCACTTGCCTTATTCAGGCTCTCGGGGGGGCCTATCCCAGAGGCTATGGGTGCAAGGAAGGGAAAAACCCAGGATGGGGCACCAACCCATCACAGGGCACACTCACACACCATTAAGCAAACTAAATAATTCCTTTAAATAATTTAGTTCTGTAGTTATAGCGTATGCTGCCTACATATAAAACACATAAGCTTTACTTTAGCATCTAGCTGGCCAGGTTCAATTTTTGTTTTATTGAAGTAAGAAAAATATATGAAATTATACAAGTATTAAAATTATCATTGTGATGTCTGAGAATAACCTTAACTATTAATACTAATCCATCTATAAGCACTTCCAGTACAGGGTCAGGGAGTGTCTGGAGCCGATCCCAGAAAACACAGGGTACCAGGCAGGGGACACCCTGGACAGGATGCCAACCCACTGCATGGCAAACACAAGGGTGACTTTAGAGGTGCCAATCCACCTAACTGCATGTGTTCTGACTGCAGGAGGAAACTGAATACCTGGGGGAAACACACACAGGCACAGGGAGATGGTGCAACTCCACGCACACACACACTCACATACACACACACTCACATACACACACATACACACACACACACACACACACACATACACACACACACACACACACACATACACACACACACACACACACACACACACACACAAACATACACACACAAACACACACACACACACA
>JABFEB020000132.1:16316629-16331629 GCA_019775895.2 Stomatorhinus ivindoensis
CGGTTTAATTCAATCTCCCACCCACAAATGTACTGATGGTGCAAAAGGTATTATTCAAGACCTTCAGAAAAAAAAATCTCATTCCCGCATTACATTCACATTCAATTCATGTCTTCAAAAACTATTCATTACACCAGCTCCACGTAAATGACTGCTGGTTTCTGACATGGCCCTCTGCCATTGAAGAAGCAGAGGTCAAGGATAGCTATCTGAGTTATTACTATGTCACACAGTTGTCAGCAGACTAAGCCTGGAGCTCCACAATAGAGGGTGACTAAACGCTCTTTTTCACAGGTAAACTGGACGGATGAAATATGTGCATTCCAGAGATATCAATGGACCTGTGCGACAGTTGGAGAGCAGGCTGGCGTCTCCAGGCCGGGTCAGTAAATGATGAAGGTGGCCATGTTCTATATTAAAATATCCTACTGGGATACAACTGCCGGCCATCCTTTCAATAGAGTGATTCATATGCAAGCGGAATCACCAGATTGTTTCAGCTTACAGAATCACATTCCAGGAGACATATCACGCACTGAGCGCAGCTTAGACAGGGATCTCCATCAAAGTCCAAAAGGTTACTGAGATGAGCCTTCTATGGTTAAACTTAATCAAGAATATTATTACATGATAAACTGAACAGCCCATTGCGATTCGTCATTCTGCGGAAAACGTTTGTAACCAAGTTGCAATAAAGAAATATTCCCACTAAAAGATTATTACACAGTATAAATTCTTCATGAGCTGAAATAAGGTAAAATGGGCCATGCAAACAAATCTCTTCAACTAATTAGCTGGGCTTTCATTGAAGCATTCATTGGGTGAGATGTCCAATTTCACATCATATATTATTCATAATGGTGTTTGAATACGCCACTCCCAACACCCTAAAAAACACAGCGTTCTTTTAGCATTTAGTGTGAGTACCGATTTGCTGCCGCGTCCTTAAAGAGCCCGGGGCTCCATGAATCACCTTTTCACTCACCGACAGCCACTGGGAATCGTCCTCTCACAGCAAAAAAAAAATAAGAAAGAAAAAAAAAAAGCCCACAGTCAGAGGGGCGTTGAATCAGCACCATATAAGTCACAGCCTGCTTTCAAGGACCTTGGGAGAGTTTACTGGGGATTGCTGCTGGCACAAACATATCATTACCATTGGAAATATGCGCTGGTTACCATGTTCTGCCAGTGTATTTAATTACCCAGTTGGGTAAGTTGATAAGTTCTAATTAATCCAAACGGCCATGTGTTCAAGGTATTCGGGCTTCGAGAGCCGCAGGAAAATCCCCAGGTTGCAAAACCTACACAACATTTGGACCCAGTGACGATACTACATTACTGTTTATACTTAACAAGTGTGACGTTTCAAAGAGGTGGCTAAAAATAACAAACTTGGGCATCCGTTTCTTGGAAAAAAATCATCTAGGAAATGATGAGATTTATTGGAAGAAATATAAGGAAATCTGTCCGAGTCATTTTTTGGAAAATCAATCAAAGGAAACAAGGATGAATAATATTTCTCAGTACACCAGAAGATAATTTTTAACAGGAGGCCAGTTCTTCACCATTACCGGAGAGGCTATGGGTACAGTACCTTGGGGAGGCAGGGATGGTCCATCTCAATTCTATTGATTTAACTTCTAGTACAAATAAAGACCTTGATAAATTAACAGCACAACGAGAACACCATTTTGCCCCTGGAGTATGGGGAAAGCCCCTGAATCTTAGGGATCTTCAGTTCAAGAACCTGCTTTTATTCATTTGAGTATCTCACACTCCATACCGCCCCATTAGACAAAATCCAGGGCTTTCAGGGGCCACCAGCCTCAAGCAGCCAGCACAACGTCAGATTCTAGCTTTTGTTTTCTGGCTTTCCAAGAATAGAATTCCTAGCTTCCCAAGCTTCCCTGATCTGCAAATTCTGCCAGGGAAACGCAACTCTTCAGAGAGACAAAAGGCACCATATGGGCCACAGCGGAACATGGTTTTGACAGCTTCTGATTTGTGGATTCCCGGTATGAGGACGACACAGGAAGTAAGTGGGTGGTTATATATTGGGAGAAGCAGCTATGGGGTTCAGTTTAAAAGTGGTCCAGTCCACGACTCCACTAACACTGACAAAGATGAAGTATGAGAAATTTTGCAAAGCCTGAGCGTATTAATAGCTCTTGTCCTTTTGTTTTAACCTGTTGTTTATGTGTGAGGATTGAACACTCATACAACAATAACTGGAGCTGCACCTAAAAAATATCAACTTAGTGCCGAATTGATACCAGGATCAGTATGTTAATTCAGAGTGGAACTGATTTCTGGAACAGGATAATAATTTAATGAGGATACCTGGAACAGGTTATCAGTTTAGGGAATAAGAAATGATCCATGGAACAGGGTACTACTTTAGGGCTGAACTGATACCTGGAACAGGTTTACAATGTTGGAAAGTAATGTTATACAAAGAATGTAATGTTAATTTAGCACAGAACTTAGACCTGGGACGGGTTATCAAATCAGGGCATAACTGACACCTGGAACAGGATTTCTATTTCTTTGCTTCCATCCACTATCCTGAAATACTTCACACCTGCTCCGACGGCTCAGGAAGGAAATTATCAGTCTTAGATGAACAGCAACCACTGCCTAGAAAGCCATGAACCGTGAACCTGGGAGGAGGGGCTCCCTGTAACTGGCACGGGGCACGGGGAGGCATCACAGGAGTCACGCCATATGCCTCATCAGGTCCAGCTGTGCAGGCATGCGGCGAGGTGGAAGGAGCGACAGGTGCGTCATCCATTACGCCCTAATGGGCCTGACCGCTCGCTGCCAAAATCCAGCGGAACCGGCTCCCTGCCGACCTTCTGCAAACCCGAGGTCCCTGGGCCCGTGTCGCTCTGGCTCCGCCGAGTTACCGCACGATTTATCTTCCGGCATCAGTGAACACCCCATTTTAGGCTGACTCAGAAGGGTGGGGAAGCAGAAAACAGCATATGCTTCTTAGCGTCCAGGAAATCTGTGTGCTGTTTATTGTCACTCCCCATCCAGCTGCTACTTTGCTTCAGTGTGTGGGTGACCCAACTAGTCTCCGCCTTCAGATGGTCCAAATGGTACTAAACCTCTTCCAACCCTAACCCTGGCCTCAGTTAAAGAGTCGTAAATAGATAGCTGACCACTATCCAAAATGCTGTCATCCAATCAGGTTTTGATCCAAGTAGTATTTAAGGTCCTCACTCCTTCCTTAAGTCCACTTCAAAAGGGCTCCCAGTCGCACTGGAGAATATCAGATTCAAAACTTTCCAAATAACATTTTTTCCATAAGGATCATGTTGGGAGTTTTAATGTCTGGTCATATTTGGGGGGCTTTGTACAAACACACTGTACGTAGACTAACAAACTGTAATAAATGCACCATTCAGAGTCTAAAAAGGAAAATTTCATATACTTTTTGACAGCTGGTACTATCAAGCACCATTTTTAAAGAAATACTATGAAACGATACTCACTAGAGACAAATTACTGAATTAATTAGGGAACAAAATGTGTGTAATTATCTTTTTAATGGATGGATGTTATAATTGAATTTATCAGCCTACTCCTATTTAACACGTTACATTGGGGAATACACTTCATGTATTTACGTAAAGAAACTTTCTGTTTATCTGAACTGTCAGCAGAAATTTTACTGTACACTGTGCATTTTGAGGTCTGTGTTTAAATGCATTCCCCTTGTATGATTCCATCCATCCATCTTCCAGCCATTTATCCTTGTCAGTGTCACAAGGGGCCTGCAGCACATCCCAGGTAACACAGGACATAAGGCAGGGGAGCACTCTGGATGTCCAATGCAAGACACACATACTACATGTTTTCATGTGATTAAAGCACTGAAATCGTACATGGAATTTGAATAAACTGACAAAATACTGTAACATACAGACTCTCCTCTACTTACACACTATCAACTTACGAACTTTCAGACAAATGAACGAAGAGGACTGTAAGTCCAAATTGTGTTCACTGGGCTCCTGTTTGCTGTCTGCAACATTAATTTTTTTCCTGCCACCTAGTACAACTTCCGGCCCCAGAAGCGTAGTGTGCGTACTCCCAGCATCGTAGTTCTTTTTACTTGCATATACTCTTAAAATGATGTTGAATAACGACTCAAACTACATTTCAAGTTACGAACTGTCGTTCGGAATGTATCTCATTCATAAGTAGAGGAACGTCTGTATTTCTGAATCTTGACAGATACTTTAAAAAATAATTAATATCTTTATTCAATACTTAGCATAGTGTGTTCCTAGCCATTATTTAATGATAAGTATGAGCCATAGACATAGCCAGACCATCCACTGATTCAGATGGATTCCCCAGGTCCATGCATGTGTAAAAATACCAACTTATCATAAGCGTTTTATGCATTCTGACACCAGCCGCTACAGGCAAAACAACATGGTTCTCCGTTGCCGATATGTGGGATCATTTATTCAGTATCTGCATCTTATAAGGTATGAGTGTGTCAGCTACGGAGCAACAACCAGGGGGAAATTTATTTCCCCCTGAGAATTCTTCTGGAAAATAATCCAGAGGTAGCCCGTTATGTGCATATGAAAATACCACTATTATGAGAGCCAGTCAGGTAGCAATGCTGCAATGCATGCCCACAGTAATGCGCACAAGACGTGCATTTACACAGATCCCCCCCCCCCTCCCCCCCCAATTGTTTGTCGCTGCAGAATTTTGTCAGCCTTGCTCCTCCTGGTGGTGACTGCAGTGACAGCAGCCTGCAGAGCGGCACAAAATAAAAGGCAGCAAGCAGACTCGACAGAGGAGGGGGCTGAGTGTTGACGGCTTCAATGCGTTCCAATGATTTTCAAGATGATTTAAAAGTAAATGCATCCTCTGCATTGATTTACGCCGCTGTCTTTCTGGAATAAACAAACTTACCCCTCATCTGTTTCTCTTGCACGCGTGTAATTACGCCGTACGCCGCCCTAAAACATCAATTACGGTGTGGCCCCTATCCTTCTCAGGATCGCCGGTAACCACAACCAAATCATTCCCGTTATATCAAAGCGGAACCAGCCGTTAATCAAAAAAGTACGTAGCAAAGGAGGGTGAATAAACGTCCAACTAATTACAGCAGGTTAACTGGCAACAAAAGCTAGTAATAGTTTAGTTTGTAAAAATTAAAGGGTCTATATGCTTTTTTTCCTTCTAAATCTTAACATTAGAAAGGCACAGAAAGGTCCCCCTATTTCTCCATGGCTCGGTACAAATCCTTGAAGCATTATCTCGTTTACCACTACTGGCCATGCCGCTCCTACAAGGAAAAGCCCTGACAGACGTCATATTTCGGACTAAACAACCATGTGCATGCCATTATTCCAAAGAATGGAAGTTAAAAAAAAAAAAAAGGTTTGAATATGAATGTCTGGCTATTATCTCACATAACCACCAGGAGAGTCGCTCATATTCACCACACGAGATAAATGACACGTATAAATATTTTAGGATCATCCAGAGAGGCGTAATGACTGCCAGGCGGTCACGATTTATTTAAACCTCTTCAAAGTACTGTCTAATCTGAGCACTCGAAGGTATAGACGATAAAGTGGAAATAGATTCCTGTTGAAAGATTTCATCCCTGTCAATTCCGGCAGGGACCTCAATCTGATTGTGCATTCAGTGTCACTGGCTACAATTGTGCTAAGTGGTAACATTAACAGCAGTACTAGACAAAGAATACCAATATTCTTGTCATATGAGTAACTAATGATTGACTAGCTTTACCAATGTCCTTCCTCAGTAATACGAATTTGTCCATGGTGAACATCCCCAACACCCCCACCCATTAACAAGGAAAAAAACCCATGATGCTCTGATTCATTAACACGGCGGAGAACCAGTACGGGAGTGCAGTGTCAGAATATACCTCCTCCTGGTCTAACATATAGAGCTGATTTCCGGAAATCATATGCAGACGAGGGTTCAGGTCTGGATGGTCGTAGGAGGGTGCAAGGGACGGGGCGCGGGGCCGAAAGGAAGGGGGAGCGGCACACCTCGCATCTGCCGGGTAGAAAGAGAGAGACAGAGGGGAAGAAGCTCTGTTAGCTATTATTGTTATGTCCTACAATGACAAAGCAAAGTCAAACACTTTTCACAAGTACTTAAACACTATGTAATACTTATACATGTAATAAAATATATTAATCACCAAGTAAGCTAAAGGACAGTTGAAAAATATAAAAACAAGACACAAAAATTTAAGAACAAAATATGCTATTAATAACTGAACCCATCCATTGCAATAATAAAGTGGAAGTAGTAAATGTAACATAGCAAATGTATAGCCCAATTGCAAGTGGAATACACTGTGATGAACGTGTGGCATGAGGTGACAGGAAGCTGGTGCTAGATGTCCTGAATGTACTGAGGCTGTTCAGACCTACGTAGCATGGCGATGGTTAACAATGAACGCCAGAGGTGATAAGTTATATCCAATACCACGTTTTTCTGTTTGTTCCAGAACTAATCTAATCATCCATTTTGTGTTGCTGCCTGGTGCATTAGAGTTCAGTGTGTGCTCCAATTCCACGCACCTCTAATACCAATCTAATGCTGTTGCATTTCAGGACCACGGAGAGCACAAGTACTGCAGGAGGTTCTGTAGGACACAAATTCAGATACAATATGAATGTGAAGAGCATAACACAGGTGAAAGACCAAGTTTGAATCATAAAACATATAGAGCACAAACAAACTTCAATAGTTACAAATCACACATATCTTTGAAGTGTTCTTTAATCGTAGAACAGATCTTCTAAATATAATTTTGTAATATTCCGTTTTTTTAAGTATCCTCTTTTTAAACTATTCCAAAATAACTTTCCTCTATAATCGGGTTTTGGGAAACTTTTTTCTCTTTGTCAGGGGAATAATTTTTTTCTCAGTGACACGAAGAATAGAGACACCCAGGAACCACAGTGACCTGAGTACTGTGCCCTCTCCTGTGAGACTTGGTTGACACAGCTGTGATATTGCAGGCCTGAACCTGAACCTTAGCAGAGTGTGATGAGAACGGTCTTGATTACGAGGTATAGAAAGCCCTTAGAAACATGGGAAATATCAGGTATGGAAAATAAAAAAATAGGATGAAACCTTGTATGCACATGTGTGTCCCACTCATTACCTGACAATGACTTTATTCTCCATTATCCAACTCAGTTTTAAGGTTGGAGTCTATGGGGAAAATGTGTGATACATTATTGGGGTCCTGGCCTCATCCGTGTTAAGCCTTCTGCATAACTCATATTTTTAATAATTATTAAAATAGTTATACAACTATGCCAGGCATAATAGAAGAAAGTATTAAGGCATATTAAAATGATGCTTTCTTCTGCAATATTTTCACATTAAGTTCATCAGGGTCCCATTATGATGTAATACAAGCTATTCTGATTATATTTAATTGAACTGCCTGCGTCCAAAGGCTCACTTCAGTCTATAAACTGCTTATCAAACTGGAATCACACATGAAAGGGATTCTCTGTTAAGCTGTTCATTAACGAGCCTGGATTCCACACCAGTGGAGGAGTGGCAGTAACATTCCGCAAACCCTGCAGAGTTGGTGCGGAAAGGAAAACCTACAGGAGGTTAACCACCTTTTCCATTGGAGAAATACTTTGGGCAAGTCCAGGAAGGCCACGAAGACCACTGGATTAAACAAAGCATGTAATGAACTAAAAGAGGCAGCTCAAGGTCTGTCTGCATGAAAAAAACCCACTCCAGGACATTAGCCACATGCACGTAATGATTTAGTGTCACATGTTATAGACATGTTTTGTAGCTCCTTCCCATAGACTTTAAGACCGACCCTCGCATACAAAAACCCATACAGTTTACAAACAAAACCATAAGAGACTTCAAAGAGGTACTGTAACTGAGAGATGAATATTCCAAATAGGTAAAAGGTCAGGAATTTGATGTCACATTCTCAAGCATCAACCACTTTCTGCTGAATCTTCAAAAAATTATCCAGTGCATAACCAGGGCACTGGTTACACCGCACACGCGTGACCCGGGATTTACCTCCACCCTTAAGAAACACTATGTTCTGAATTGTGCTGCTCTTCCGCTGGACGTGCTGCAGCAAACCAAATTAAAATCAAAGTATTAAGCAGATCCCTCCTTCCCTGTCTAATTAAGCTGAGCACATGATTTTTTATTTTGCTTATAAAGAAGCTCAAAGAAAAGAATATACACAAAACAGCTGAAAAATGAATTAGACCAAAAAAACTTTTGGGAGTTATAACTAAAAAAGAATCGTAACACTAATTTTAATGGCATCAGAGTGGGGATCAAGGATGAGATCAGTGCAGCCTCACCTGGGAACCTTGCGCCCCTAATGTGAGCGGCATAAACGTGTTCACTAGGCACCGAAATGACAAGCTTAAAACTGTCCTGAAAGAATAACAAGGTCACGGGACAAGGTTGCAGCTGAAAGATTTCGGGAGAATGTCAACTTTGCATTTGTCCTCTAATGAATAATTGTGATAACTTTTCTATTCCATGTAGTTCTATTTCTACCATGTCTGTCTTCTAAATGGCCGAGAGAGGAGAGGGTACATTTCGAAAAGGATGCTGTCACTGAGTTATACATAATGGCATATTGAAATTTCATGCATATTTGCTACACATGTATGTATTTGTGCTGTTCAGATCCTTTTTTGACGCCTGGAAAGCATTAACAGCCAGTTCCCAAACAAGCCAGCCTTACTCATCATTGTCCTTATGGTAACCAGCATGGTTATATTGACAATTCACATTGCTGAGTTACACACTGTACTAAAAATGGCTGTGCAAATCCTTCCCAAGGAGGATAGTTCACAAACTGGCTGACCAAGGCCAAATTTCAGAGAAAGGTTTTGGGGTGTAATACTTCAACAGAAAGATTAAAGCAACAGCAGACACACTGTGGTATTATATTGGATTGCTAACCATAAAAGCAAGATTATATGTGACAATGAACATGTTAGAAACAAATTTGTTTATATCAAATTTTTTCATATTTGTTTAAAGCAATATATATATAAATTGATTAGTGTTAAACATGTGCTTTGCATTTTATGCCTTTTTATATCTTTGTTGGGCAACATTCATTTCGATTTTATTTATGCAGTTATTGCCAGTGGAGCTCTGGAATGCCTGCAGATCTGCAGCAATTCATCTGCCAGGCACCAATCTGCAGATCATTTTTGTCCACATGGCGTCACTGTTGCTAAACTTTTAAGACTCCATTCCCAACTCATAAAACAGGAAACAAGGTTACTGCCCAAGAGATGTCACTTCCGAAACACCCACTCCTGTTCGTTCTCGCTCTCCCTCACGCCCCCAGCCCGTTGCCATGACAACCGAGAAAAGAATAGAATATAAGTGAGTGTTAAAGAGACAGATG
Organism: Stomatorhinus ivindoensis; assembly: GCA_019775895.2. Lineage (NCBI taxonomy): Eukaryota > Metazoa > Chordata > Actinopteri > Osteoglossiformes > Mormyridae > Stomatorhinus > Stomatorhinus ivindoensis. Next base: position 16,326,081 of record JABFEB020000132.1, read on the forward strand.
AACAGAGACGCAGAGACAGGGGGAAAGAAAGGAGCCAGGAGGAAACAGGGGAGAAACATAGACAGGGAAGGTGAGAAATGGAGTGGGAGAGGGAAAGAGAAAGATAAAGGGGGATATGGCAGTGGAAGACGAACATATGAAGGAGGAGAGGACTGAAGGGAAGACAAACAGGGTGAAGTCGGGGAGTGAAAGAGGTGTAGAATGGACCATGCCAGAACAGACTGAGTGAGGGAGGGAGTGAGTGTGAGAAAAAAAGGAGTGATGGAGTGAAAGAGAGATGCAGAGGAAAGGAGGACACTTTTTGGAAAAAAGAACCCACATCTTGTTCCCATAGCAACCCAGCCACCCATGAAATACTGACTAGTTCCTTCTTTATCTTTTCTCTTACTCTGTATATCCATATTTTGCATATTAAGCTGAAGCTTAAATAAGTTTAAATGTTTTTTAAATAGATCACACTAAAAAAAGTTACATGAGCAACCACATCTTCAGTTCAAGTAAATCAAAATAATTTAAATGCCACATTCAAGCCAAGTTAGAAGTTAAACTAGATAGTGACAATGATGGTGAGGAATGTATAGACTAAAATATATGTATTACAAAATGTCCAGTTATATGAAGAGAGCTTGAGATAAACACGCAATTAGACAAGCGACAAAATCGATTAACACTGTTATGCAATATTTCAACTACTTTGCTTAAAAATCCTAAACTTTAGGCTTTCAAAGTAAAATATCAAGAAATGGTACGTTCAGTCCTGAAATTATATATAAAACAGTAAATTTTACATGAAAGTAATTCAATGTGAGCACTTTTTATTGATTTCTCTAAATGTAAAACTTTCACTCAAACTCACTGTCAGCCTCTCCAAATCCCCCTCCCTCTTCCCTGGTTCTCCCTCTCTTTACCCATCTGTTTCTCTGCCTCCCACCCTCCCCCTGTCGTTTTACCTCCTTCTTTTTCCTCTTTCCTTGTTCTCTGTCCTTCCTTCGCCGTACATCCCACTGAGCCGTGCTGCCAGGCCAGCGCTTCAAGGTGCCAAGCCCCGGCCACGTTTGAAGTTTGAAACTCCATCTACCCACATCTTCTGCTCGCGTGTGGCTGCGCTAATCAATGATCAATGAGCACGTACAGTACTTATATTAACGATTAATTTACAAAAGGGGGACGTTTGAAGGGTCACGGAGAAGTGAAAAACGACACGCGATCGCCACAGGGATACGTGTGAAGATGTGCGCGTGCGAGCGTGAGCGTGCACACTGTACGTACGCTCGAGTCCTCGGTTACAAAACCAGTGCTGTGACACTGGGCAAGCTAGCGGAACGTGAACGTGTTACATCACTGTTTTAAACGGCTCTTTAACGCCAGATTTTTTCTTTTTATTATTCAAACCGGAATGGCTTTGGTGGCTCAATTCCAAAGAGGCGTCGTCTCGACGCACAGTGAATAGGCGGCGGCGACGTTTGCCGATTTTCGCCGAATCCTGCCGTCCTTCTTTCAGCTCGCGCCCCGCTCACGACCGATGACAGGTTAACAACAGCGAGCACATCATCTTGACAGCGACATAAAAGGATACGGGGATTCACTCAATGAGTAAAAGAGGGGGAGACATGCTACGAAATGCAAACTGCTGTGTAAGAGCCTAATTATCTGCTTCAGGTTGTGCGGAAGGTCTCGTGTCACTCCTGATCCACCAGTTGAACTTCACCCATGTGTTTGTGAGCGCATGTGTGTATGTGTGCCACTCTTTGGCCGCATGTTCCTGTGAGAGACAGCAGATCGGGTTCCAGCCCTGAGAGATGAAGAATAATTATAGTCATCTGTCCTCAATCCAGAGATAGACTAAGAACTGTGTCATTGAATCATTACCCACAGGGCACTTAAACACACCTTACCTCCTACTCCCTATAAAAAATAAAAACTGCTCACACAGAGATTTTTTTTAAAAAAGGATGAATTCTATTTTACATTGAGGAAAACGTACCTAAACCCCAAAGACTGGGAATTAGAGGGTATGGGTATTCCAGGGAAATACCATGGAAATAAATGACATCATTCCGTCTTCAATGTTTACAAATTGCACGGTCATGCAGTAAACAAATTAAAATCCTTATAAAGATATTTAAACGTGCAGCAACACGCAGCTAAATGAGTATGAGTGAGGGAATGAGTGCATGTATGTGTCCTGCAATGCACTGCTATCTTCACCACCCTGTACGGTGTACCTCAGTCTTGTGCCCTGACCACAATATGTGGTTTGAACCTGGATGGAATAAAATAATATAGTGTAGTGTGTATGTCCTACTTAGTTCAACCTAGTACAACCACAAACATTCCTAATAAATGTTTCAGTGAAACATCTATTGCTTAGTAAGGAAAACCACTATGTTAGTAATGCAAAGGTTGTGGGTTCTAATCTCCTGGAGCATGCAAACTGTAACCTTTCTCTCCACTGTAAGTCATGTTGGATAAAAGTGTCAGATGAATAACTTATATGCAAATTATCTAAAAGCAAAAGACATCTGAGCTAAACTCAGGTATATTTAGATAAAAAAACATAAGAGCTGTAGAATGGTAAAATAACCCAACTCATCTAATGTTCCCGGACATTCATACAGGTCACACGGTTCTGGCTGTAATGTCAGACCTGAGTTTAGAGTCAGACCACCAGATAATAATCTTGACTCGCCTTAGGGATCCAAGGTCGTGGGGGGAAAGAAATATGTCACGCTAGACAGACGGCACTCTGGGGAGCAGGGCAAACGTCATCAAGTTATTCAAATTTTTTCAAACATTAGCCAGCAAAACCTGAGTATACCTCTTCCACACATGACACGAGTCAAACTCCTCATTGTTTTTTCATAGCATTATTTCACTACTTTGTACCACATCATATATACTAACAAGATTTCATGACTATCTAAACACAGCCATAAAATATTATAGCTGTTCAGCAAAATGTCTTGCCAGGCATTAGAGAAATCCCACTCTAACTGAAAACCGATGGCATCTGTGAAAATGACGTCGTCAAACTGTTGTAAAACTCTAACATGACCACGGAGTGAGTACATTTTGAGCAATCGGTGTACTGATAGCACAGTACGGCTAGACTTCCCCTCTGTCAGATACTACTGGATCTTCTAGATGGCACATCTCTAACCAAAGAACCACTCCATAGTGTTGGTTGGTGGGATGCTTCATTGATTCCCTGGAATCACAGGGAGAGATCACTGCAAATCTGCTCACTTGTCCCTAGACACTTGCTGCTTCTTTTATAAGAATTCCCCCTTCCATAAATAGAAAAAGGATAAAACGCTAAGCATTCATACATCCCCAGTTTCTGGTACACATGAAACATATGCACACTTAGTGAGGCAGGGATCTTGAACCATACAGAAAAATAGGTGACCTTTCGCAACAGAGTGCCATCCTTTCAGAAGGAGGCTATGATAGAGATGTAATACAAGCAAGCCCCCCTGCCCTAAATAAAGGCTACACTTAGTTGGCTTAAAATGTGCCTTATATTGCATTTTAATTTATGACCCAGTATAAAACAACTGGCGGACTTGTCGTCAATGTGGATCAGCACGGTAATATTTTTACTATCCCTAAAAGAAATCACCATCGTCAGCACCCTTCAACATATTATCTGGACCTTAGCAACTAACCTACATTCTCAATCAAGGATGCAACCCTTTTCCAGTACCACCGGGGCTGTTGCCATTCGTCCTCCATCTGAGCTGCAGCACAAGTCCCGCCCCCTCCCTTTTGCGTCACGCACAGTAGCACTAAGCAGGCTGGCATACAGTGTGCCGTGCTCTAAGCCTTATTAGAAGTAAGCTCCCTGAGAAAACACACACAGGCAACAAGCCCGTGCATATGATTCGAGTCACAACCTCATCGAATTCACAGACACAAATTCGCCAAAGTGTTGACACTGCCATAGAGTCAGAGCTCTGACACGTTACTGCAGATGAGGAAGTCTATCACACGGCCTTCTCTTCAGCCTACCTTATGTATCACCAAGCGCTATATATGGAAACAGATCATGTGTCCGGTATTTTTTTCTTCTTTTTTTACTGTTTAGTCATTCGGTATTAAGTGTGAATCTTCTTCAACTGCTAATTTTGGGAAAGAAACTTGTTCCAAAGCCACTAATGTATAACCTATAGATACACAGAATTTAATTTAATGGTCCTTTGAGCTAATATCCAAATCGAACCTGCTTATTAGCGATGGGAGATAGGAGACGCCCAAATCCACTGCGTGTGACATTACCCAGACATTCTCACTGGCCACCTCACAGGTTTCCACTGGGATTATCCAGGCAGTGATAGGCAGTGCACAGGCTGTCCCACTCACTGTGAGTTTCAAAGCCTTATTTTTCCCATCACTATATATATATGTCATGCACACTCAAATATCTTCACTGGTGAATATATGAGAATACTATTACTTGGTTACATAAGAGCTCAATCTCTGCTATAATAATTATTATTATTATAACTTTATTACACACTCTCATACAAAATATGCCAGACCATGGTGTTATTGGAATGGTCTCCAAAAGTGCCACACAATTTTCCAGTGAGTTTCACCAAAATCACAATACTAAAACTACCACGGAACATGTTTATGATGTTATGAGATCTGAGGATGGTACTGATAGTATCTACCAAGATATAATTGGACCAAAACCAAATCTGGGCTTTCTAGAAAGAGCATGAACCAATAAAATGAACAGCACATAGATACATTTTTTTCATCAACCCTCACAGATTTGCAGCTTGGTCAATATGACGAGACCGTCAATGTTCCCAACCAATGGCAGAAGTGTTTGGCAGTGTGTGGGCTCTCCACACTTCTATTATATATCTGCCCACATGTTTCTCCATCTGGTTTTGTGTTTGGACCCGTTAGCGGTGTGTGACGCGTCTCTCTTTTTAATTATAGCTCAGAGAGATACCCGCAGTCAGTTCTGGAAATGGTTGTAACAAAGTGTTGAGTTTTTAGTGTTTTCAGTACGTCAGATGTGAAGATTTCTCCAAATCTCCTCACAGGCCATTTCTGAAGTCTCCTAAAATAAGGCTACCTATTCTGGATCAAACTGACTGCAAGGTGCCAGGCAATTGTAGGCATAATCCTCAACCCATGGACAGAAGCATGGTTCCATGATGTAAGCATCAACCGGGGCGTGGAGCTCATTACTACTGTGGGGGTTGAGAGCACTGGGCGCACCAGCCTCTAGTCGTCTACATCACAAAATTCAAGTCGAAATTCAAGCCCCGGCTTCTTCTCCAACGCCCTCTCTCTTCAGCACTTTCCCTTTGACCCTTGGGAGCCCAGTAAATCGTACCCAAACCCGTGGGCCCATCATGGCATCAGTGCATGTCAATATGCGGCAGCATGAATGGAGGAGAACTCCATCTCGCTGTCACGCCATGTAACAGGACGAATGGCAGGCTTTTGTTAACCTCACAATGGGCTGCCATTCAAAGTTTATTCAATAACTGCCAGTCATTATGTACACTTATGCCAGTTACAAATGC
>JABFEB020000132.1:16340483-16361663 GCA_019775895.2 Stomatorhinus ivindoensis
CTGTGTCATGCCAACAGTAAAGCATCCTGAGACCATTCATGTGTGGGGCTGCTTCTCAGCCAAGGGAGTGGACTCACATTCAAAAAACCCACAAATTCTGACAAAGACCAAGCATGATTATGCACGAATGGGCTGCTATCACTCAGGATATGGTCCAGATGTTGATTGACAGCACGGCAGGGTGAACTGCAGAGGTCTTAAAAAAGAAGGCCCAGCACTGCAAATACTGGCTCTTTGCATAAATTTTATGTAATTGTCAATAAAAGCCCTTGGCACTTATGAAATGCTTGTAATTATACATCAGTGTACCATAGAAGCATCTGACATAAAGATCTACAAACACTGAAGCAGCAGGCTTCGTGAAAATCAATATTTGTGTCATTCTCAAAACTTCTGGCCACGGCTGAAAAAATATGCTTTTGAATGAGCACATGAAGTACTGCAGCAGTAGCTGTGATATAAGCAGCACAGCATCCATCAAGGTTCCCGGTTATTTGAAATTAACAGTCTTGTGAAAGTATCCTATAAAATGGCAACCAGCATATCGAGGATGGGGGCCGGTGACCCTGATGTGAATTTCGGGCCAAAGGACCCTGGTGGTCAGCTTGTGCTCTATGTGGCCCTGCTGTTGGGGTCCTGGGGGTAATCGGTTGCTGTTGATGCAGAGGCCCTTGGTGATCAGCTCTCAGTGTACATGCCAAGGGGCCCAGATGGCCTGGTGGTAGTCAGCTTGCGCTGCAAAAGGCCCTAGGGCCCCCTGGTGGTTGCATTGTGTATGCACAAGGGCTTGGGGGCAATGATGGCTAATTTGCGCTGTATATATCAAATGATCCTGATGGGCAACTTTTGGTCTATATGCAGAGAGGCCATGCAATGACCTTGCTAAGTAATGAGGGTCATGGTGTTTATTTTGCATAATACATGGGACTCTTGGCCACTAGTGCTCCGAGGCCCCCTCTAACCCGAGCCCCCCTCCAACCCGAGGCCCCCTCCAACCCGAGGCCCTGGAGCGTAGCCCCCACTGGCCCGGTCTATAATCCAGTCGTGCCTAAGAGAGTCCAAGAGAATTTTGTTCTGATATGATCTTTTCATTTCCCTGCCGCAAATGTTATGCCTATTGAGCCTTTCTGTAACTGTAGAAGTTGCATAGAGTGGTGCGATGCAAATACCTTTATCTTGTTTAAAAACACATACACTTTTCATCACGATGTATCAAATGTTTGGTGCAAACCGTGCTAAAAGTGTTTCTGTTTCAGTCCTTCATGTTCACCTACCTCATTTGTCTGCAAAGCATACTGAGTTTTAATCATACTAAATCCTGCCTAGTTGCATTATATAACCAGTTAGCACAGGTGACGCGAAACACGAGACACACAAAGTATATGTGATGTCACTTTCTTTTTTTATTGGTTTAATGTGTATGGTTTAGCTACCCCAAGGGACAAGTATAAAGTTATTTTTTACAAAACTCAAACGATACATCAAACCAAATTGGACTTGACAACAAACCCAGTGCTACAGGTTTTTTTTTTTTTATTTATTTCACCATTAGTTCTGGGGTCACAGTTTGGCCCTGTCGTGCGTCTGTGCCTGGGTAATACCAGGCAATCGACTGACGGGGCAGCGGATGTCCCATGGAAAGATGGCACTAGAACATTCAATACCATTTACTAACAAATGGTGCAAATCCCTTCTATGTATGAAACAACAACCAAATTCTCTGAAAATGATCTAAAACTACCTTACATGTGACAGGACAGTGTCTCACATCTGCATTCATGCATTGCTGGGTAGGACTTAATATATTTCAGCCAAGTTAACACTCCAGATTCCAAAACATTCCCACAATCCACATGAATACATACACTAGTGTTCTTTTGTATATTTTTAGGCTACAATACTAGTACTTTCATAGAAAAATATCCCAAAATTGAGCCTAAAACCATGTTAATAAATCGCACGTATTCTTTTGCCTCTACAGAATTATCCAGATCTGTAAAATACTTAAAAGCCTTTTGTTCGTGGTTTTAAATTGCACATCTGAATTCCTAAACATTTCATTTAATAACTACTTCAGATTTTGTCACAGAGTAACACAATGCACAACAGCCCCAGGGTCAGAGGAATGTTTGTACTGTAGCTGTTCCTGTTCATAAGGATCAAGCTGACTGATAATATTCCGGATCTCCAACGAAACAGCAAATAAAGTAGCATTGAGATTATGTCATGTGACATTCTCAACGTTACCATCATTACTCGTTTAGTCCACTGAAAGCTCGTCCAGCAGCTGAATTGATATTCTGAACATTGTTCTACCTTAGACGTATTATTTTCTCTACATAAAATGTCACCTTGTTATGTTATTGGGCTTTATAGAGGAAAAATATAGCTATAGGTGTAGTAGCAATTACTTTATTAAAATGTAACAACTAAATATCAAAGGGTTAAAGATGTGAGTGATGAGTCTATAACGGTTCGTATAAAACAAGTGAAATGACTTTGTATTATTTTGTTAATGTTAAAGTTAACAAAAAGATATTGGCACCAAGAGTTTAAACCGAAAGACTAAACCAAGGCAGAGTGATGTAAACGTCGCAGCGTTCTTTCCTTCAACTTAGCCGGACGGCGAGGCGAGACGAGGGGAGGGGCACCATTGTAAACAGTCGCTCCAGACTGATATATAGAGGAATTCAAAGACAAGAGAAACGTAAGTAATAGAGGAGGAAGCTGTAGACTGTGGAGACACGGAGCAGTCGCTGTTACCATGGTGTCTCCTACTGGCTTGTAGCATTCTTCACTGCCACTTTGCAGTTGAAATGTCTCTAAGGTCAACCCATCTACATCCATCTCCGTCTCTTTGCCTTGGTTTTTCTTTGTTGCCACAACACCACCCCGCCGAACCGTTCTGCACTGACTGGCTGTCCTTGTTTCTCTCCCTCCCTCCCCCCTCCCTCTCTCAGTACACACTTACATTTCCCCACTCCACTAGGTACTGAACCTTCCCGTCTGGTGTTACTCGTCTCGCCAAGATCCTGACGGCTTCCCCGCCTCCCCACCCCCTCTCCTGCGCTGACCCCTCCCCCTCAGAAGCTCCGCCAGAATAGGATGTGACGTCACGCAGGAAGAGCGTGGGGCACAGGTCTGGTTTCTGGCCAGGCTGGTGGGCAGATGAGCGAGAGAAAGGGAGGCAGGATGGCGGAAGGCTGCAGGGGTCTTCCACGCTGGAGAAAGGGCCAGGGATAGAAGCAGCTCACTCGTTTGGCCTATTAATCATAACTGCTAGCTAATCAAAGCATTGATTATTATCAAAGGATTTATTAAGTATCAGTGACCGTCTAGGTAATTATTGTGTAAACCAATTAATTACAGCCCAGTGTTTTAAAATTAATTTAATGTTATTTAGTAGAATAATTAATGCATATAATAAATACCAGGGTGATCTTTATTGCTTTGTTGTGACAAATGAGTTATGAGGGGTAGCTGTTGTATTCCTAAGCAAGAAAAGCAGCTAAAACAGGAACAAGTAAATATCCGCCCCGTATAAAGAATCACACTGCAGCAAAACCAACACTCCTCAGATCAGCAATCACTCAGTACTTTACCTGCTTTTTAGTTTGAAGAGACACATAATGTGTAATATCAAGACCTCCACTGCACACAGAGACATTCAATTAAATGACATGACTTCTGACGCAACATGTCACGCTACTTAATATATGGCATCAGTGAAGGTCAATGCATTTTTACAACAAGCATGCTTAGATTATGATGTGTAGCTATAAAAAAAAAAAGCATCTCGTCTAGGCTGTTACTCAGCCTTGTGCTTTGCTGCTCCTGGGTGAGACTGCAGGCCCTCTGCGACCCTGAACCCTGAGTGGTTATGAAAGATGGGCGGATGGATGGATGGATGGATGGATCGATGACATTGCCTTGTCAAAACATACCTGAAATGATGCAAAGCCCGGGAAAGATTTTGCGCTCCGTTGTAGGAGGAGTGATAGAGCGCATACATCCTCTTAGGAGGAGATCTGTGAAGGATAGTAAGACTGCTTCAAAATGACCGTCCTTCAATAATCCCGTAGGCGTAATGAGTGGATACATGTTACAAGAACGGGATCCTTTAATTTCAAGTCCTTTGCGTGAAACGTTAAGGAGAAGGATGGGGAAGGTCAAATTTTATTGATTTCTTTTACGACTATATATAAATTTCAATAAATTCCAAGATGCACGGTACTAACCCTAAGTTTATTTCATCATCTGATTTTCTGGAGTTGTAGAGGCCAGTCCCACCCGCGTAACCATGGTAACAGGGCACCAAATCGATTGGATTGGCTGCAACATCTTGTGGATGGGGCTAAAGAAGAAGTAGGCGGAGCTCTGTAAACAGACTGATTCAGCCATTTCAGAAACTTTACAACAAAAAAAGAAAAACATAATATAAACATGATATATTTTCTCAAAAAATACAGTTGCATTAGATAACAACATCAATATATATGTAAATCTATGACATGGACCAATTTGCATATATTGTTTTTATTTATAGAAAAAGGGCATGACAAATTTATATATAATCATCCCGCTATGCATAACACATCCTACAAAGAAAGATTAATACAAATGCACAGCCAACTGCATTGTCACAAAAGATTCAGTCCTTTTTATAATTATACAAAGAATCCCAGAACGCCATTGACAATTTGCCTCAAAGTTGCCCATTTTACAGTATTGCTAATTAATTTTATGGGTCTTGACGAGGCTCGTGACCTTCGTGAGCAAATACATCGCTAAGTAATCTATTGAAAACAGCTTTAGCAAAAACCTCAGCGGCCCTCACAATGGAGGCTGCTATATTTATCGCAGTATCTGCATCTTACGATCCGAGAGGCGCGAGCTCAGCTTATTCCTGAAATTTATGAGGAGGCAAAATGCAGCGAACGCAGAGGCTACATGTCATAAAACACCAAGAACAAAATGATAGACATCAAAAAAAAAAACATTTCATTCTGTCACCAGTTTTGTGCACAATTATAATCCGTAGAGCATGAACACTGTGGTGATACAAGAAAAGTGGTCCAAATTTCAACGGTTCGGTGCACACTCACATACTGTAGGCTTACAGCTAATATTTACAACAAAAAGTTAACCCTCTACGTGATTTCCATTTTGGAAATAAAAATGGGGAAGTGTAAGCTTTTCTAAAATCAATTATTGACCTCTCATTGAATAAGAATCAAACGTAAGTCAATAAACAAGATATATACAATGTATCTCCCAGCCTGATAGACCCTGGCATAGATGCCAGCTTCCCAGAGACCCTCTACTGGATAAGTGATGGTATGATGGAGAGGTGATGGATGGATGGATGGATGGATGGATATACAGTATGCCAAAAAATACAGGTTTATGTATCCTGTTACATGTCTTGAAATTTTAAAGCTTCCATTTTAAATTTATATTTTTAAGCAAAAAAATGTAATGTTCTAAAATGAGACTTTTGCTGAATAAATAGCAAAAGCAGGAATCAGGGTCACTCTCACTTTAACTGCTTGGACTGACTATACTGTATTTGCGACTTAGTATTTATTTGGCTGTGTATTTGCATTTTGATGGTATCCTTGAGTGGGTGAACTGTGCATCTCCATTTTGTAAATGTGCGATTTGCTGTCACTGGAGAGATAAACGACTACATTAATACGTGGGGTTGATTTCCAAGCAAACGACGAAACCTTTGATACTTTGTTGCCTTTTTTGCGATGCTGCTCATGTCGTTTGCAGCCCTGCCATCCACGCAGTGTTTCCGCATGCTGTTTTTGCACATTGCCGTGGCTTAAAAAAACGGCGCTGTCCCTTTAAATGAGGTCAGACGGTGCCGCGCTGTCGAAGCACCACCTGGCCGAACTGTACTGGACTGCGAAGTGCACTTGGCCATTGCCTCTCTGCTGCGGGCTTCAATGTTACCTCCTTTCTGCATGTTTAATGTGACATGGGAGAAGGGGAAGGGGGGGGGGCTCCTTTCACACTGGGATGTCACGTTACATATGAGTGCAGTGGGTCAGTGGGGAGCCCTGTTGCCTTACATCTCCAGGGTTGGGGGCTGGATTTAATGTCCTGTAGTTTATACAGTGCACTGGATAATCGTTTATGGAAGATGGATGGATGGATGGATGAATGCATGGATGGATGGATGGATGGATGGATGGATGGATGCAGGCCCATAGCCAGAAATTAATTTCTTGGGTGCCCAGGAACCCTACCAGTGTGGCCCTTTAGGTTGATTTTGCCAATTTGGGAGGGGGGAAGCATTTCTGAAGCAAATCAATGGGGGTTCACACTCATTATTTTAATACCTAGCTATGTGTCTAGAGCAGGGCTGGGCAATGTTAAAGGGCCGGTGTGTGTGCAGGATTTTGGGATAACCTGTAGGTCAGCTGTTCAAACCCAGGTGTGAGAAAACTTCAGCCAATCAGTCCTCTAATTAGTGACCTAATTAGGGAGATGCAGCGAAAAGCCACACACACCGGCCCTTTGCGGATAAGATTGGCTTAGCTGGATGAATGGATGGATGGACGGATGGCTGTGTATATTTATTATATCTTGGAATCCACTTTGCCTGGGATAGATTTAGACTCTTCACGGCTCTGTACTGTATAAGCTCTATGGAAGTCAGGTGAATGGATGGTTGTAGTTGTGCGTATATATATGAATTATTTCTTGGAGTCCTCTGGTTGTACACATGATTTTTTTTTAGTACTGGCACCTCAACCAGTGTGCCTGGGATGGTTCCAGATTCACCATGACTCTGTACATATAAGTGGTATGGAAGACAGATGGATGGATGGGTGGGTGGGTGGATGGATGGATGAATGATGTACGGATGGACGTATGAATGGACAGATGGTTGTGTGGTCTAATGCGCACAGACCCTATTATCCGATGTATAGCCATGAATGATTTTTGTTCCTCATCTGTGCAAGGACAGCAGTGCCGGCGCTCGTTCCCCTGCACTGAGCACTGACCTGGGCCTCGGTGATGCGGCGTTTGGATTTGCGTGATTCCGGCTCCGCCGCTCTCCTCTGGCAGGGCGAGGACACAGGGCTGCTCCACAGACAAGGACGACAGTGAGTGTCGGTAATAACCTCCGGCTCTGGCCCTCTTACATCAGAAGGTCCATTAAGATTCAGATTCCCAGCCTCGTGTTTTTTTCAGAGAATAACTTAATTTAAAGAGTAAAGACAGGATTATGTGAACCTAAGTCTTAGATAAATCCTATTTATAGTTCAAATATAAGGAAAATGGAAAACATTGCCAAGCTCATCGATTGCACAGGAAAGCGTGGAAGCAAGGCTGGCTTCTCCTTTGCAGAAAATTTTAAAGATCTGACTCACTGATCAAGCTCAGTGCCGGAGTTCTGAATCCACACACACAGGAAAGAGCGCTGATTCTACTTACCTTCTCCTGTGCGAGATGTTGATGGGAGGGTCAGTGATGAGGGGTGATAGGTCAGAGGTCAGGGGTGGAGGAGCACGAACTTGAAGGCCAAACAGACACTTCTTCTTCTTTATTTCTTTACCAGAGACAAACCTAACCCACAGAACCAGATTAAACCTCAGATGACCTCTTCACTTCTAATCCTGCAACAATTGTCTATATGCAGTCATATTCATTTAAAGTCGTCACAAACAATAATCTTGCGCGAAATGTAACTTCAGAAAAACGAGGAATCAATAAATTAGCACTGCTGGAATAAGGAGAAAATGAAAGGTTGAGGTGCCTTTATGAGACTAAGTCATATAAAGTTCATATCATACAGATCAGCTACTGGGAATATGCATGGTGTATATCTACGTGAGCAATTAGCATGAAAAAGAAGAGTGATTGACTTTCCAAAGAACTGATTTCAAAAGCTTTCTGTCTTATTTTTGACTCTGAGGCACTAAATTAACATTGCAAATCTGAACCATAAGTTAACTTGCGTATGCATTCATATCTAGCTATATTTATCTGTGTTTCTTTTAAGGTGCTATATTTTTGATCTGCACAATACATTTGGCATACTTACGAAAAATAAGAATGAGTAATTTGACTGTGCTGTGGTATCATAAACAGATTCTTACCTGTCTTTATGGGAGTTTAAAGCATTGAGAAGATTGTGACAACGATCTTGCCTAGGTGTGTCCGAAAGCTGATGGCCGGAGAGGGCAGGTGGGAAAATGTAAATGCAGTTCTTGTTTAATATACAATGGGTAAGATTAGGTGAATACTAAGCACATAGTGAAAAATAACTAAATCACTTAACTTAAATCCCTCAAAATATAAGAGGGTAAAAACTAAAACAGACAAATGCATGAGACGCACAGACCCAAAAAAAAAATTATATAGTCATACCTTTCCTAGCAGCAAAGAATCCCAGTTCTCATTGGTGAAGGACAGAATTTCATGGTCAAAATCAAAATACTTCCTCTTGCAACACAATGATAGATGATACAGCACCAAGTGAACCAAATCTACCCTGCAATAGCAAGAAACACTGTAACAACAGGCTGTAACAACAGGCGATTTCCATAAACATGGAGAGGACAAACAGAACACTGTAACAACAGGTGATTTCTATAAACATGGAGAGGACAAGCACAGAACACTGTAACAACAGGTGATTTCCATGAACATGGAGAAGACAAACACAGAACACTGTAACAACAGGCGATTTCCATGAACATGGAGAAGACAAACACAGTACACTGTAACAACAGACGATTTCCATGAACATGGAGAGGACAAACACAGAACACTGTAACAACAGGCGATTTCCATGAACATGGAGAAGACAAACACAGAACACTGTAACAACAGGTGATTTCTATAAACATGGAGAAGACAAACACAGAACACTGTAACAACAGGTGATTTCCATGAACATGGAGAAGACAAACACAGAACACTGTAACAACAGACGATTTCCATGAACATGGAGAAGACAAACACAGAACACTGTAACAACAGGCGATTTCCATGAACATGGAGAAGACAAACACACAAGTTATGCCTGGCCAAACAAAGCTCAATGCTGTACAACGACCATTCACTAACTGTATATTTTTATAAGCAGTTAAGAGGAAAATTCAATAATAGCAGAATACCTTTTCACAGTAACATTCTTGCATTTCTTAATATCAAAGGACATACATTAATAGTGTGAATAACATATTCTTCCATACGGTACATCTGTCTTTACTACCGTAGGATGTCAGATCATGACAAACCAATCAAGATATTTGGTTGCATGTATGTAATTGGACGATATATCAAAATAGACTCACCAGCTCATCGGTAGTCTTTGAATGGTCTCTGGTCCATTCGTACAGGCTGAGCACTGGAACTCGTAGAATCTAACACGGAGGGAATTTGTGAGTGTCTTTACAACGTAACTCCATAGGGAGAGGAGACTGATGCTGGCGTCAATTTGAAAATAAATTAACTGATGCTAAATTATAGCGAAAATACAGTTTCTGCAACAAAATCGTAAACGGAAACCTCTTAAGACCTACAATCTAACTAATCAAAGATTCCAAGATATGGCTCTGTCCATTCTGGGATAGTCTGCATGCTAATTGTGACTCTGTACTATGGATTAATGAAGATAAACTTAAAAACTGGATTCAAAGACAGATGGGTGTGTGGATGGATGTAATGGATGGACGGATGGATGGATGGATGGATGAAATTCTACCCCTTGTATTACACACCTGTCTCCATACAGTAGCGGTTTGGCCAGACACTGGGTACAGGCTTCATGAAACCACTGACCACAGCTACCACACTGTAACATCTTCAGGTTCCACCTGTGACAAAGTGTGACACAAAGGATTGTCACTGTGATGACAACAAAAACATAACTGTTGGCACAGAGTAGATAAGATGCAGCATCTTCAGCCTCGGAAGCTACCAATGTCATTATTATGAACTTTAAGGTATCGTGTATCAGAAAGCAGTCTCTGACGGCAGTGAACACAATATCATTAAATACTTCCATGTGCGGCGTTCTTATGTACTCTCCAAGTTATGTGACTGGAATGACAAACCTTCCCATTGTGTGTGTGTGTGTGTGTGTGTGTGTGGGAGAGAGAGAGAGCAGGTATACCTTACCTTATGGGGACACAATGTCCCCACAATGTGATGAATACCCGTTAAACGCAATTAAATTTAAAAATCTGTGACTGCGATGAAAAAAAACCAAAATACTACTATATTTTCCCGGGTTACTTATGGTTATGGTTAGGGCTGGGTAGGAGTTAAGGTTGTCATAGATAGTATTCGCATTTTCCCATTGAAATGAATGAGCAGTCCCCATAAAGACATGTTTACCCGACATGTGTGAGCTGGGTTGTGTGTGATAGATTCATTTGCTATCTAGAATGGTCCTCTGCCTTAAGCCCTATACTGCCTGAGATACACTTTGTAGTATTTTTAACATTTCCTTTTAGTCAGATGCCATATTTACAATGTATCACTAAAGATAACAGACAACAACTCAATAATGTTATTGCAATTAAACACCAGCAATGCCCCCTAATACTCAAGTGGTATTAAAAGCTGCACTCACTCCCCAGGGCCAGCACAGTAACAGTAACACTGCTGTTGGTTGGTCAGATGTTGAGGGTCCCAATCCAAAGCTGAAAGCTGATAGGGCAGCTTCACCTTCATCAACTGCATGAGGCGGGCAAATCTTCCACGCTTTAATGCTCCCCCTCTCTAGGAAAAAAAGAAAATTAAATGAATGCAAATAAATTCCATAACAAACGAATATCTTGATTGCACCATTTGGGAAGAACGTCACTAAAGTCTAAAGTCTATATGAGCTGGCAAACATGCTGAAATTAAGATTTCTAAATCGTTTTGGAGGTATTAAAAAAAATTAAAAGGTAAAACCATAGCGGACTTAAAATCAAGTTGAATTATAATACATATTGATTCCAGAGTAAAAACTGCAATAAAGCCTCTTGTCTACTATCCACTTCATATTTGTGCATAAATCATATTAAGTCAAATTCACCGTAGTACATGTCACAAAAAAATCAGCAGGGGTAACAGCACAGGGTGCTCATGCCAGAGTCACATTTACCAGTTAGTTGCCCCCTCTGCTGGTAAGTGAAAGACATCACAGCAGCTGAATGTTTTGACCACACAATCCTGCTGAGTATCTTAGTAATTGGCTTCCCCGATGATCGACCCCACACCAAGACTGCAAACAATAACAACGTCTATTCCTGCATCCACGTGCATTTGGTTCAGTAGGATGCCAGTGTGAGTCCAGCCCAGAGCAGAAATGGAGGATAAATCATTTGCCTTGGTTGCCACAGCGAAGACACATTGCCGGCAGATCCAGGTGTTGCTGTCAGCGTCGGGATCGATGGACGGAATGTGGCACTCGGGGTGATAACCTTTGCGGAGACGGAAAGGCAGACTTTAAATGATCATAATTATATTTTCAACAGTACCTGAAATTATGTTAATATAAATCCTTTGCATGGTAAGCACAGCCTCTCAGCACTGTCTTGATAATTTTGAGGTAGACTTAATTTTATTGGTTCACTTTCCAAACTGGTCTTTCCAAAATTGTGCTAATCAATCTCCTGAACCACAGTTTCGTTATTTAACAGATGTCCTCCGCATATGTGTGTGCACTGCGCACTGTAGATATGTGTATGCACTGCGCACTGTAGATATGTGCGTGCACTGCGCACTGTAGATACGACTACACTTCAGACACACACTCACACACTTGACGTACTGCCCTAAATTCAACGACATACATTAGATTGCAATTTATGGGTTCTGTTACCATGCCGACACTTGAGACAATTTATCAAAGGTTCTTTGAGAGGCGGACCCTCACAGATGCAGCAAACTTCCTCTATTCCCACAGAAACTGAAGAAGGAAGAGAGAGGAAATGCAGCATTAATTTATGGATGCTGATGTCTTTCCGTGGCACTTCATTGATTTCAGTCTCTCCAGAATGCTTTCAGACTTCACTCAGACGTCAGTCTTCAATGCCTCTTTTTGACATTTGAATATTTGCCTTTGCATCGTTTTCGAACAAGATGCATTTCCCTTCACTGCCTCCAGAAAGGGTGGCGCTCTTTATAACCGGATAATCGATCTAAAATTTTATATTACAAAAGTAAACATTCGTATTCAGTGGTCAGCTGCTAATAAAGTTGCGTGCAGTTTCAGTTTTCCTTCAAAAATACCTTCAGTTACAGTTGTACAATTCACAAAATAAAATAAAATTACCAGGTTCTATCGACTCGTTAAACTAACAAATATCCATAAAAAATGTCATATACCAGAGTTTACACTATAATACACGGATTATTTCATGTTCAACTTATATTTGAAATGTTGCCAATCACAATATGCAAATACTTTCATCCACGTTCCATCACCGCATGCATCTTGCACTCACTGAAATTATGTCAGCATTTACACTAATAATCAGGAGAATAGTGCTCAATTCAGCACAATTTCAGGACCTCCCACATACACCCCTTTAGAGATGCAGATTGTAGAGATGCCTCACATGAGTGGATGTCTTTTCTCAGGACCCAGAATTCAGAGTTGTCTTCAAATCTCACCAAGCAACACTGTTTAACTCCATCTACCTGTGAGAGAGGGAACAGAGGCTGGCCAAATATCCACTTGGATGAAGGGACAGAGGTGCTATACCCCAAACACCCCCACTACACACACACCTCCACACCCACACTACACACACACACAGGCTCACTCTTTTGACGTTGCCCAGGTATAGTAGTCCATCACTCCACCGAGCCAGAACATCTTCTCCTTCACTCACTCCACCCATCCTGAAAAGGATGCAAAAAGAGAAACAGCAGATGACAGCACTGTGTGAAATTACATGCACTGACAATACAGAGCATGTACACTTCTGAGACACTTCTTCGGCACAATTACATGCATATTCACATCCACACATTTCTTACAAACATTAAGTTCAACCTCTCTTTGTTGTCTACGCACAACACAAAAAAGAGAGTAAATGCATAAATACAATGTATATAAAAGGCTTTCCTAAAATGTGATGTACAATTAAAATCTAATTGCCATTTTGCATTCTTGATAAAAACTACATCAAGACTCAAGATATCAGACAGGTTCTAGTACATGCACACAAATGACAAACATACAATAGATTGCAGAAAAGATGTATATTAAGCTACACAGCTAAATAAAAATGAAGATCATAGCTACCTGTCAAGTCGAACTGTTCTCCGTTGGGTCACATCGATAACAACACAAGCTTGACATCAAACGATTTATCTCCGATTTTTCCCTCCTCGCAATTACTATTAGTATGTGTACGTGTGTGCTATTGACCGTATGTGCCCGTGCCAAGCGGATGTGTCAGTCAACCCGTCAGTGTAAAGGTGTTTGTCCGTCCGTCTCTCTCTCTCTCTGTCTTTCGCGACGCCGTTTCGTCATGTTCCTGTCTCTCTCCCCCCCCTTTCCCTCTTCTTATTGATGTTATTAAGCGTGTTTGCCAGTTGCTGCATGAGAATCAAGCAGCGAGAGGCGCCATCATCTCTGCCTCTCTCTCGACCGACTTGTTGTGACGCAGACATAAAACACAGGGAAGTGGAGCGAGGGAGGGAGATAGAGGGAGCGGGGTGAGGATGCCTGCGCCCCCGACAGACTGACCCAAAGCCTCGGGCGAAGTGAGTGGGAATGCAGAGCCCTGTGCAAAGTAAGGGCAGGGGTGGCATTGACTGCGTGGAGATCAAAGTACGCGCTGCAGTGCAGCCGCGTATTAACTGGCGTGCATCGCTAATTATTGCATATGTCTAACACTATTAATTAAAGCAATGAAAGTGCACGCCGGACTTTGTAAAGAGTTTTAAAGAGCGCCGAGTGCCACCTATGAGCAGCAACTCGAACGTGTAATGGACAGTAATTAACACACGAGTCAGAAAAACAGAATAAATTAAGGTAATAGATCTTATAACACACCCCATGCGAATTCTAACTATTTAGTCTGAGTTGATAAACGAGACATTGTTATGAAAATCCATTTAGACGTTCTCAGATTTAAATGCTATTAAAATCTATAGCCTATTTGATCCACCCAGGGAATTGTGTTATTACGAAGGTGCCTCGGGGAGAGGACTTGCAACTTCCTAGACTTAAATCCAGCTTCACACCGCTGCCATTTACCAGAAGCATCATAACAGTAATAACGGAAGATTTTAATGGAGACCCTGCTGGGCTGTAGACAGACGGACTTGTGGGGGCACAGTGGGAAATAATTAAACGTTTAGAGCGCGAAAGCTGACCTCCGACGTTCAGCTGGAATAGATTAGACACATATCACCTCCCATCACTGATGCGTTGACAGTTTTCTGCATGAATCCTTGTCTAACTGTCGATCTGCCGGGCTCATTCTGACACTACATTGCATAGGTGTTGTTTCCAACCTTTGCAAGCCGAACTTTTAAACATTGCCATAACTGTGCGCGTCTGCATGCCCAGTACCCTCTTGCACTCCAGCACGGTTTAGATATGTTACGTTAAATATGGCTGAAAGACACCTTAAAATCGCCGCTCTCATATACGTGCAGCACACAAAAGAAATTAATGTATATGCTACAAGAACATATTTGTGTGAAATAAATGTATAGAGCGGCCTACTAAAATGCATTTCTAGTTTGATTATTTGGATATATTACACAGATGCTATGCAGATTCTGGGTAAAGCAAATGCAGTTCAACCATTTGTGGAAATCAGAAACTGGACCTGTCGATGTAACAATCCCTTGATAATCCACTAGATGGTGTGAAACTTGTATTCACTGTGCACTTACTGTTGCAGCCATTTTCACGCAAAATTTAGATGACTTGCACTCTGAAATCTTACCAAACAATTTTATAGAGTGATGTGTTTGCTTACCAATTTTAATATATATATTGTAAACAATTTCTTTAAAAAGAATGGTGAAACTCCGATGCAATGTGCTGCAAAAACCAAACAACGCCCCCCCCCCCAGTATTCACCTTGAACTCTGTATTTCATAGACATAATTATAAACCTCTTTTAAGGACGTGTAACTCTTCTATAGGGAGGATGTTGTTTTTTATAACGTTCATATCGGAGTAGACTTTTCAAAAAACTGCAGCCACCATTCAAATTCTCGATTTTAGATCATTATTCGAGTTTATACATCACAAATTTCCTCCAAGCTCATCTATACTGCAGCGGCTGGAGGACTAGGACTATTTAATGTGTATTATAGGGCAAGTAAGGGTCTTCCCACCCCTTTTCAGCCATTCTCGGTGGTTTTGAGATGTGGGGTACCTGCGGAGTGGATAAAAGGAGAAGTGGCGGGCTCCGCTCGACTATATATATACACTGGGGAACATTACTTGGCTGGTCTTTTCTTTTTTTTTGGTTCTGTTGCATCCTATTCTTTTTTGTGAGTTTGGTGTGGGCTCCGGCCGTACAGGGTCCATTAAAGTGCTCTTTTTTGTTACGCATGTTACGTGGTCATTACAATACTGTAATTTGTTATTGATAGGGCAAGTAATCAAATGAAAGTAAAACTCTGTGAACTCGTGGTTTGACGATCTATAAAGATTTTCTTCACCAACCAAAGTCATTACTCATTTTAAATTACAGTTTAAATTACAGTCGTGCTGTACTTGATATGTCCTTTCTTTATCGTCATCAATAATAGAGAATACTTTTTTAAAAAGTCAATATTCTATTCCTGAATGTCGAATTTCTGCGTAAATTTGCTCTGATCTTACCATCTGTGACTTGGCAAAAAGATATCAACTTTACAGCAGTTGAATGTTTACAATGACGGAAAACGGAATGTAACTTGCATCGTGACCGTAATATTCCCAAATCATTGTCTTCATTGTCTTATTTTTTATTTATCGCGTGGTTTACTGTACTGTATTTATTTTTGTTTAGGCTATTGAGCAGATTTAGGTTCGAATCAGTCACAGTCACTTTAGCTGCAATTTATTAACAAAAATGTCTGTATCTGGAACAAATTATCAACACATATTGTTAGTGGTCACTCTAATGAGACACCAGAAAGCGGCGTATGGGTGTTCAGTATTAATCAAGCGGTCAGCCCAGTAGTGGTTAATATACAGGATGAGAATGTTGCTAAACACGCTGAGTAACCGAGCATGCAGCGTATAGGAACTGCGTCTTCAGTCAGGTTGGTGCTCTGATCGGCTCGAAGCGCGCAAGCGGACGGTCGGGGGGCGACACAGCAATGGACTGAGGGGGTCGCGGACTCTGTTTAAAGCAAGTTAAAGCGATTTCATGGAGCGATGTTCCTGCATTCACAAGTCTTAAACAAAGCTCAGCAATACTGCTTCTAGACAACACTACCGGGATTGTACTATCATTCGGATGGGCGACATCTTCTCTACGACACCGGACATACACTGAGTGAGTTTGAAGGGGAACTTCACGATACTAATTTATTGGGCGACGTGGACGGCAGCTTGGCAACTATCTGTTATTATTTATTTTAATTTTTTGTGGATTTTTGTCATAATGGCAACATCTGCCATACTCTCGTAACTTTATTTGGTTCTTCTGGGACGTTTCGGATAGGCTACAGTAAATTATTCCGGCCAGTCTCTGTAAGCGTTTGCTGCGCCATAAATAGAAGTTCAGTATATTGTAGCACCACCCATCGGCAGCGATCCTGGTACATAGAAAGAGAATATTATTTTAGTTTGGGGTGTGACTTTATGAACATTACCGTGTCCGTACACATTTTTTGCAGCTTCAGTTGAGTACTTTACCTAAATAAAAAGTGATTTATTTTAGTAATTTCTCTAATTGTATCCAGTCTAACTTCCTTATTAGTAAGATAGCACACCTCTATTGAGTTTAAGCAGTTTTTCCTTTAGATACAGATGTCCATTCATTTAGTAGGCCTGCACAATATTACCTACACTTTCAAAACTTTAGTTTGGGAGACAGTTGCTCCCAAAGACAAATAAACGGACACACTAATGGTGAAAAACTACTTGGTAAGTTACTGATTTGGTAATCTAGCTATGCAAACAAAGCAGCTTTTGCAGAAGTGAATATGTACGATCAATTTAAGGTGAAGCCTTGTTAGGCTTACTTATTGTTTATGTGATTGTGTGTTTGCGCGCGCGCGCGTGTGTATATAGGCTACATATATATAAAATGACAATCGCTCCTCTTAATATAAATAGTTCTGTAGGGTCTGCAGTAAATATGGGGTTACAAAAAGCCAACAGTGTACTTTAACTTGTAATGCATTCATTTTTTTCATATAAACCTGCCCATATTTTTGTCAGTTCCTTTCCAAAACCAGGGTTTTCCTCCTTAGACATGGGAGTTCAAGTTGCCCAGTGAGAGGGAGATAAAAATGAAGCAGAGTCTGAAATTCAAATTTGGAGCGTTAGTTTGGTTACGTGAAATGTGAATCTCGTGAAATGTGAATCACGTGAAATGTGAATCTCGTGAACAAATCCGCCACTGTGCGAAAAAGCTGCCAGGTCCTGCTGCTAGAACCCACTGCTTTCCATTCCCTCTGTCTAGTGTTACAACTAACTGCCTGCAAACACTGGAACTGCCAATGTTTTTGCTTTCATCAAAAGAGAACTCATTACTTACTATATTCTTGCCATTTACAACATATTCAAGGTATAATGGTAAAAACTAACATTACAAATCAATAGCTGAGCGCTGCTGTTTCAGGAATCAGGACCAGTTAGCTAAAAGTCCTGAATGAACTTTATAAAACACATCAACAAAAATCAGAGTATTAACAATATTAAGAATGTGCCTTTGAATAAAACTTCCTCGGCATGCTTTGTTTGGAACGTGCTTGGGTTTAATAAAACGCTAAGATAATCCTCTTATGTTGCACAAAGAGTCGACACTGTTGCCTGGCAAATCAGTGAGATCCCCAGCATTCCTTTAAATTCGACTTACGTTATGAAATATTTCTCGAATGCCTTTGTAAATAATTACTAACAACCGTACACCAAATGTTGCACGAAATATATTAATGTAAATGTACTTCTATCTACTTTATATCACTTGTAAATGGTTTACTGTTTCAGATTTGTTACAATAGACCGCAAACTTCACAATTGTTCCAGTATTTAGTGATACGTACGTAGTGATACTTATGTATGTTGGGCTGTAGTATGTACAAGAAGGGTTCATCTACACACATTTTAATAAGTTCTTTATGCATGAGTTAACTTAGCACTGACTGGGGAAGATGGTGGCGCAGGATGTAGCAGTATTGTTCGGCAACTGTAGGGTTGCAGGTTTGAGCCCTGCTTCCTCCTGACCCCATCAAAGTGTCCTTGAGCAAGACACTGAACCCCAAATTGCTCCAGGTATGCAGGTTGGTGCCTTGCATGGCAGCCTCTGCTACTGGTGTGTGTGTGTGTGAATGAGAGGCATTATTGTAAAGTGCTATATAAATGCAATCCATTTACCATGAAAGCATTGCAGGACAGAATGCACTGAACTAACTTTAATTAAGGATTTAAAGAAAACCATTCAAAATAACATTAAAAATGTTGGACATCAAGTTTAATTAATGGTTTGGATTCCAGCATGTATGGATCTTGCAGGGGTTCATGGAAAACAAATATTAATAAAACAAATCCTATTTTATTGGCACTGTTATGTTCGTCACAGTCATTATTATGGTCGTTTCCAGTGACCTTTCTGCCAAATTATTTCAGATGCCCAGTAGGTAAATCACATTGATCTGAAATTTTTCGAAAATTCAGTGTTTACATCCAAAATTAAATTTTTAGTTACTTCTTTGTGTTTGCCTTTTGTGCATGAATGTGGAAATTCCATGTTGTATTTTTGGACCATGATGCGTTTCATTGTATGCTGTGTAATACATTGTCTGAGGAATAATAGATTCTAAAACAGAAGTTTGCACCACATGACTTTGTGCACACATGCTTGAAAACTGTGTATATCTGTCATTTTATCAGCAACTTTAAACTGCAGCTCTCCGCCCTTTTTTGTATCACAGTGGTCTACACCATGCTCCCCCGCAATATGCGCTTCGCTGATATGGAACTGCCCGGAGTCGGGTCAAAGGACGTGCCCCTGATTGGCTACCGCCCTTTGCAGTCTGAGACTGACAGCTGCAGAGAGCCACCCAGGAAACAGACTGACAGCAGGAATTCGGACAGCCCACAGGTTCGACTCAAACAGTAGTATTGCTTCATTTGGGTCGACCTCGCTTTACGGTCGTCCAATCGGACCTTTGCGCTTTGCTATTTATCCCTTCCTGTTTATGCGTTTCTCTTTAACAGGCGCTACCAGCATGGGCAAGTGTAAAAACATAACACCCCCTCCCCCCCTCGTCCCGTGTGCACACTTTATTTGTTAGCTCATCGCCCCCCAAGCACATACCCAATGCAAACTCCAGGTGCAGCAGTGCTCAGAAATTTCCAGGGATGTTGGGGAACCATTGTTACCATTCAGTGGAACAACTTATTGCCAGACTCCCGTTTAGTCAGATGCTCATCATCAATTGCTGAGGAAATAATTGTATAGAAATTGTGGTTTAGAAACAGTAATTGTCAAGCAGAGTTACAAACAATAATGGCTTTAGACGGGAACTTAACTGCCATCTGAGTAGATTTTTAACTACAAAAAAAATGGTTACAAAGAGGGAACTCACGAGAAAGGATTTCAATACCTAATTATTTCATTTAAAACCTAAAATTATAAAATGGTAAAAGCATGATAAACTCATGCCGAAAAAGCGACTGAATACCAACTGAATGTCCTTCTTAAGCATCAGCTACAAATATCGGTTTTTGCCGCTTCACTGGGGTTCGTTTTCCTCATGTTTTCTCCAGGTGATACGGGAAAATCAGGTTAGGGTGACTGTTTTGGAAGCAATATGTATGGGTACCCTGGCAACGAGGCTGGTATCATTCATATCACTGTCATATGAAAACAGGAGACGTGGTTGGGTGACTTTCAGACCCCTGCTTGCACAGATGTTCCTAAAGCAAGACTGGGCTGTATGAATAAGCTTTGCCTAGGTCCATATTTTCATTTGTTCTCATAAATTTGCATAGGGCATAGAGTTAAGCAAATACATTTCATAATTGTTTTGTTAGTGTATAGTTATAATAATAGCGTATAGTTATAATAATCACTGTGCAAGTTGCACTTATCCTAATACTAAAGCTTTGACAGACATGTGTACACAGGCACATTTGTATTCTGCATGGAATTACAGTATGGCATATTTTTCCTCAAAAATCATCTTTTCTCCCTTGTGTTTTCACCTAACAGACCACCACAAACACCTCTCCTTGTCCCCTTAGCTGAATGATGTCATTTTCCCAGAAACGGTAGTAGTGGAGGCCGTCGTATAACATAAAGCCAATCATATAAACAGACTTGTAGCCCTTAATGAGGCATGTGCTCTCTGCTTCTATCTGGCCAGTCATCTGTGAGCTATGCAAATTGTTTAAGTTTAATTTCAGTTCTCTGTTAGCTATGCGGCTCTTTAGACAAGGAAACACTGTTTAGCATTAACTTTCAAAAACAGGAAAGCGACTCAGAACTAGAGAAGAATGTTCAGAAATTGTTCTGTTACCATGTCTTCCAAAGAATCTTCTTTAATACCATATAACTCAGTTTTCCAATGTCATCTCACTGGAAGGTAGCAGGTTAGATCATGTGATTGTTTTTTTTTTTTTCCATTTTCTTGGTCTGTGTCATTTTGTACAAAATGGAGTACAGTTTAATGCTCTGCTGGTACAGCTGATCTGAATTCATTGCTCCTTTATACCGATTAACACCAATTCTTGTTTTTAAGAAATCCTTAATTCAGTAAGTGCCTTATGATATTTGTTAGCTAGTATTTTAATATGTCATGATTCAGCATTCAGTTCAGTACTCAGTATGGACGCCTGTTCAGTTAGCTAGTGTAGCTGTTAGTTAGAAGGTACGTTTCGGAAATTCTGCAGGCTATTAAAAGAATGAATGTAGACTGTTAGTACTGTGGCAACATCCTTTCGCTTTGACTCGCATGAGTGCCTTGCACCCTGGCAATAAATTATTCAGCAGTGACCTCGGAGTGATTCGCGGGGGGGGG
>JABFEB020000132.1:16371300-16381468 GCA_019775895.2 Stomatorhinus ivindoensis
GAAGGGAGCGCAGTGATGGCAGTGTTGAATATAGTGCATATTAACTGAAGGGAGCGCAGTGATGGCAGTGTTGAATATAGTGCATATTAACTGAAGGGAGCGCAGTGATGGCAGTGTTGAATATAGTGCATATTAACTGAAGGGAGCGCAGTGCACAGGATGCTTGATGTGATTTGTTGAAAAATAAGCAGGTAAAATGTGGTAGTTTTCTCAATTTTTCTCCAGCAAATCTATTGCCATTTACGCTTGTAGCATCACAAAAAGAAAAAGTGAGTTTACTTTATTGACTGTAGTTTTAATAATAATAGTGACGTCTTATATTTTTAATTAATATATTACTATGAATTAATATCTATAGCCACCTGACATTATCTCCATCCATATGGATCTGAAAGGTGCAGAAAGTGTGATGTTTAAGCAGTGTGTCTTTCCAGAATAGGATTGATAGGGAACATTGTATACATTTCTGATAATGCACCTTTTGCCTTTAAAAATATGGCTGTCGAGAAATGTATTACGGAGTAAGGAGGTGTTTGAAGTGATCCTGTGATGTGCGCTGGCCGTTTAGCGGACGGCTCCCGTCGTGCGGGATTCAGCTTGTTATTTATGAAATGGCTTGTGGACGAGGAGGGATGTGCGTCCTTGGCAGATGGTCTGTGAAGCTCTCGGTGCTGAGACGAGGGTTCATGGCTTGGATCGAGTGACGTAGCGATGAGTTTGGTCCCCCGTGTTCCAGGAGGAGACATCGCAGCTCGTCAGTGCCGACGCGAAGACGAACAATAGGAAGCCGACTGGGGTAAGGAGTCCTGTGTTCAGGCTACCTGTGTTAATGAGCACATCTGGAGTAATTACAGGACTTCTTTGTGACTTTGCTGTTACGCTCTTAAGTGGTGATCTGTCTATGTTTCAAACGCCTTTCGAGTATAGGGTTGGAGAGGGGGGGGGGGGGCAGAATTGGGCCTATTGGAGGAGAAGACCGGACAGTTGCTAGTCTATCGTAGGACAGACAAATGCACATAATCACACCCAATGACCTCCTGTGAGCAAGTTTGAGACGCCAATTAACCGCATGTCTTTGTAATGTGGGCGGAGCCCAGAGACTGTTGGAAATTAGCACAACACAAAGGGAGCGGTAAAGCTCAGCACACGCATGCGGAGCAGGACGCCATTCTCACCCCCAGTGCCACCAGTTTCACCAGTGACACCAGACCCCCTTAACCGTAATTAACCAGTTTCCCATCTGCATCTTTCAGGCTGCAGCCCGAGGCACCGTCCCCTATCTGGGTATCTTCCTGACTGACCTCATGATGCTGGACACCGCCGTCAAGGACAGGCTGGAGGTGAGGCAGTCTTGTCTGTGTCCCCGCCCACGCCCCGCCTCTGCCGCCATGCCATTGGTCAGGATTGTTATTGATGACTATAAATAAACAAAGTGGTTCCAACATGACCCGCTCTCTCCTACAGAATGGGTACATCCACTTCGACAAACGAAGACGGGTACGTATGGTGTAGGGGGTACAAATCAGCTTCTGCTGTTTTACGCTTTTTTGGGGGGGGGGAAATATCTGAAGGACTTCATCTTTATGCCTCCTCCCTCGCAGGAATTTGAGGTTTTGTCTCAGATAAAGCTCCTGCAGACTTCGTGTAAAAACTGGTCTTTCGTGCCCGATGAGTCTTTCCTCGAGTGGTACTACAGCGTTCCAACTCTGAGCGAGCAGCAGAGGCATGTATACCGCTCAACTTTTGAAATACAAACTCATATACTGCACATTACCTCTCACTTTCTTAGATTAGAACCCATTTGCTCTTCTTTTTCTCAATTTGAATTGCCTCCGTAACAATGTCAGTTTAATGGAGCGTGTTGTCACAGTTACAGACTGTCCAATCAGATCGAGTCTGCTTCAGATCCCAGCCCTGGTCGTGCCCTGAATCCCACAGTTGTCATCACACACTGCACAGAGTAAGTAAGCCTTGTTCCTTAACAACTTTTGCCCCAAAACGTGATGGCAAATGAATGTAGACTGAGGGTCTCTGCATGATATTTGGTGAACAAAGGGCTGTATGGTATGTGTGTGTGTGTGTGGGGGGGGGTGTTTAGCTGTCATAGGAAAGGGAGAAATATGGTCAGATGAGGTTTATTGAGTTGAAGAGGAACAGAAACCTGCAGACGCTGCATGTTGGCCGGACGTGATCTGAATGCTATAAAGGTTCAGATGAAATGTCTGTACATTACAGGTTTATATTGTGGGTAAATAATACAACAGCTCATGCAAAGTTATTGCTTCATGTCGAAAGCATTTGGCCACTCATGCTAATGCTAAGGAAACGGCGATGTCTGTGTTTTATTGTATCAGTGTGATGTTGAGATGAGCGTTTTGCAGCCCTGCGCTCAGGAGAGCGGAGCCATTAGCTGGCATCAAAATCTTACAAGATGGTTTTCTTTTTCAAGTCGAATCTGTTTTTTCCCCTCTTTCTCTCTCCTCAGCGTATGTATAAGGAGCTCTAGGCAGCTGTGTTGGGAAGGAAGCTCTATAAAATGCGTGAATTGTACCCAGTGTTGTTCTAACAAGCGTATCTCTGGCGCTTCCGTTCCTCCCAGCATTCTTACATCAATGGTCGGTCCGTCTATTGAGAGTGAAGCTGTCTTTGACTTTCCCTCCCCCGTCAATCACCTCCTCTCCAAACTTGCCAAGGTATTGCAACGATTCTTGACCTCACAATATGTACAGAGCTTATGTATAGGATATTTCT
Organism: Stomatorhinus ivindoensis; assembly: GCA_019775895.2. Classification (NCBI taxonomy): domain Eukaryota; kingdom Metazoa; phylum Chordata; class Actinopteri; order Osteoglossiformes; family Mormyridae; genus Stomatorhinus; species Stomatorhinus ivindoensis. Next base: position 16,374,052 of record JABFEB020000132.1, read on the forward strand.
CAGTGAATTCCCACAGATATGCATTCATATGATCTCTGTTTGTAAGGTACAGTTATTCAATGTTATTTGTGCCACTATAGAGAAAGCTGCTACATTTCATTGTACTTGTGTAACCAACTTGCATAATGACAAATTTGAATCCTTGATTTATGTATTATCTGTGTTTTAAATTACAAGTTGTCACTGTTTACAGTGTCGAGGGAGCCTTATAACTCCTGACATTTCAGCCCTTATAACTCCTGACATTTCAGCCCTTATAACAACTCCTGACATTTCAGCACATGAAATCACCATCGGTTTCCTGTCTGGATGTGGACTCCTCCCCCCCTCCGACGGATCCCGCGCTCACCTACGTGACACCAGAAAGCAGCGTCAAATCGCATCGGCGGTCCGTCTCCTGCGGGAGCCCCCCCACCAGCAAAGGCCGAGAGCCTGGGCCGGACATGCGAATCATCCGGATCCGGATGGATCTGCAGGATGGGAATTTGTACCGAAGTATAATGGTATTCATCATGTGGCTTTAATTGAACTGAAATATTTTTTTAAAAAGAAGTTAATTAATGTTAAATTTAGGATGGAAATCACAGCAAGGGAACTCAGATCTAATGGTATAACTGGCTTGTCTGTAAAAACTCAACGGTGTGGTATTTAAATAGTCAGACAGGGAGTTTGCCAGAGAATCACTTTCCCCTTATCTTTTAAACACACGCCCATATGTTATTTAAAGAGCAGCTGCATCACTCACACCTTTATTGCTATTTTCCGTTCTTTCAGGTGACAAGCAATGACAAGACCCCATCTGTAATCAGCAACGCATTAGAGAAGCACAATCAGGATGCGAAAGAGGCGCCCAGACATGAGCTGATCCAGCTGCTGCCTGATGGAAAAGGTAGAGGCAGGTCACATCATCCCCAGAGTCAAGTGCGGCCATTTCTGTAGATACGACGAGCTGCAGCCTTCGGCTTAAATGTGCCTCATATTGTAAAGTAACATTCGGGCCGAACCGATTTCATGCGCTTTGGTTCCCTGGGTGTGACTTACTGACTCGTGTGTCTCATGTCACGTGTCTTCATCCCTGCCAGAGCTGAAAATGCCTCCTGCAGGGAATGTCTTCTATGCTATGACCTCATCGAGCGTCGACTTCCTGTTGAGGAGGCAGGGGGGGGGCGCGCCTGTCGGCTCTCCATCGGTTGGCACGGAGACCAGCGCCACCTTCCCCCGGATCAAGGCTAAGGGCAGGCGGCTCGTAAGGACGCTCTTCTGACATGATTCTCCAGCCTCCCCTCCACCCCTAGACTCCGCCTGGTGTCTCCACTGAATCCTGGTGCTTGTTAGCTGATGCAATAGTACGATGTTTCACAACCCAGTCCTCGGGGACCCCCCCAGACAGCCCACGTTTATGCTTCCTCCTAGTTCCCTGCAAGACAGGGAGGAAGCAAAAACGTGAACCGTCTAAGGGTCCCTAAGGACCAGACTGAGAAACATTGCGATATTAAATAGTGCAAGAACATGCTAAATCTGTGTCATTTTGCTTTAATTTGGGTACAAGGTGACACTGGTGGCTTCTTAAACACTAAACAGAATGAGGAGTTATTGATATTAACTAAATGCAAAAGTCACCTTCATTATTACAATGTCATTGCAACCCTGCAATGAGAAAACCATAAACGTACTATGCAAGCGAAGACCTGGATTGGGATTGATGCTCAATACACCAGCATATCACATCTTAAGATGTGTGGCTTACTAAGGGCTCCTCTGTCTACCTCAAAGGAGAACCTTTGCCCTGGAGCTTAGCTTTAGTCAGCAACTGGCTGAGCAGAAGATGAGGACGTTACCTGTCCTGATCTCAGATGGGCATCAATGTTTTGCACTTCAGAAAGTTATTGATATTACTACTCGTGTACAACCAGAGGTAACTGCTGAGAGGTAAAACCTGTTGAGCTGATGTCATTAATGCTATTATTCTGTCTCATGGTGTAGTCACTGATCTGTTGTCCTGCATCAAGGACAATATGATCGGTGAGCATTTTAGGATTACTGGAAGATGGGATATGACACGTAACTGACGTGCAGCTCTACAGGTCCCGTATTCACTGATAATGCTGACTGGCCTCGTGATTGAAAGCCTAAAATATTTATGATCTTTGAGTGCTGCAAAATGCTAATTATTTACTTTCCAAATTGTGGATTTTTAGGTAAACCCACAAGACACGCAAATTTGTAATAGTTTGCCGCTTATGGAAATTAAGCCAAAGCCACAAACGTCCAAGCGTGTTTATTATTGAGAAATACCCTGGTCACTATATGGGGAGAACAAACAGGCATCATCATAACATCATAAATCCTTTATGTTTCATCATGAGGTCAAGCTGAAAAAATGAGTGCGGTCAACACAGAAACAAAGTAGCTTAATAAAATTCCAGGGAGTAAAGTGCATTTTATTTTTGGTACATCGTAATACACTATGATTTTTTATTAACTTTTTCATATCTATGTATGTATTTATCAATGTATAAATAATGTATTTTTGAAGGTGTGTTGACAACCTCTGAATTGTGTTTACATTTCCCTCAAAACATCCAAACTTGATTGTGAAGTTTATTGGTAACAGTACCGACTGTAAAACCTGTTAGATTTCCTTTCTTTTCACAGAGTAAGGCCAGAGTGATATAGTGCACACTGAAACACAAAAATGTACAAAATGACCAAGAGCATTTGTTTGGTGAATAGACCTCATCGATCTTGACCTGGTTTATTGAATGTTATAATAGATTTGTCACTATACATTTGCCGTATATTTAGTGGATTAGAATGATAAAATATATATGTGTTCGCCGGCACTGTTGTTCTTCTGTTTTGGAAGATTTTCCCTCTCCTAGTTTGATAGTTTACCCAGTACACAGTATACAAGTGATAGACTAAAACACACACAGCCGCACACCAGTTAACATATGGTTTGTTCTACAGCAGGAAGCTGGGTTTGATCCCAGTGAGTTCAGGCTAGAGATCTGTGGTGACGAGGCCCTATCATGTTCCGGGGAAAACAGCTGGGCCTCTATCATTATGCAGCCACGCCTGTCGTCGTCTTGGCAACTGCAGAAGGGATCACGCCCTCCTACTGTGTCACACTGTTTGGCGAAGCTTGTAAGGCAGAAAGACGCAGGTGTGCGGCAGCACACACTCAGGGAAGGGTGTGCGCTAATATTTTGCCCTTCGGTGTTATAGAGGGCGAGACCTACAAAGGGATTAATCGGCCATTCCCGACTGGCGAGACACGCGCATAATTTAAAAAGCTACTAAGATAAATGTAGCGTCACAATTTAAACATTGCATGTGTCAAGAAATATGAGTGCAAGACTTTGCAAAATCAGTCCATTTTCGTTTGCCGCAGTAGAAACACTATCTGGAATTTTCTGCACTTTCAAAGTATGAAACGGGGGTGCACATCAATCAAAGTAGCAATGGGAATGGTTACATATATGCCGTACAAATGAATAGACGCAGATGAGAACTCTCATGTCATTTGACGATCCTGTACATACTCATACTCAAGGTTGTGCTTTTCACTTTTTATTTGTGTCAAACTGAAGACAGTCACCTGTCTGTAGAGGAAAACACAGAACGGAGAGCCAAGCTTTAAGTCCGTTACCCATAACAAGGCTATCCTAACTCAGGATAAAGAGACCAGTAACGGACTGTGCCGCGGCGTAGCATGTAGCATGCCCGTTAGCCGGCTCTCGCTAATGATGCCGCTTGGGCATCGTGCCGTGTGTGTGGGTTCGGTGGTGCTGATGATGTTTCTGCCTTTAAAGGTGACACCTGATGTGTGGGTCATGGGCTGAGACGACAGCTGACGCTCAAAGCGAATTACATTATGCTAATAGCCTGCAAGTCTCTCACCCTGCTCTCTTTACAGAGTGTGCTAGCTGCATATATTATTACACACACATATATGTCTGTGTGGCCTACGGTGCTGGAGCAAAATACGCTGGTCTGTACCCCGCCTCATAAAGCGTGTGTGTGTGTGTGTGTGTGTGTGTGCAGGCAGTCCCTGAGTTAAGAATGTTTGATTTACAGACAACTCATACTCGCAAACATAAAGCCTATTATGCAAAAAATCTGGGTTAAGTACAATGGTTCGCAATAAGGAACAAATACACTATTTTGTGATGCTCATGAAAACATCGCATGGCTTCAGCATTACTGTGTATAGTTACTTTTATTATTATTATTATTATGTAGTGTATTGCTATATGTTCCGACATATCTACAGACTTAAAGAGAGACGTAGGGATCTCATTCATAACCTAGGGATCACCTGTGTGTGTGTGTGTGTATTTGTACATATATAATATATATGGATACACTGTATGTTAGTCTGTTACGTTATTGTTTCTTTGTTTATCAAATGTAGCCATTCCTAAGCTATGTCAAATGTGCTATGTAATAAAGTATTTTTCTTCACATTCTGGTTTGATTATTATGTTTAGCTGCCTACATGCATCCATCACACAGCACAGAAGCGGGTCCCCCGGAAGTGAAAGCCCCACGAAAGCTTATATAAATTATATAATACTCCATAAAATAACAGAATTAGTCTCAGTCTATTATTATAGGACATGATAGGCTTTTCAGATCCGATTTATGCCTTAAAATATGAGTTTAAAAGTCTATACATGTGGCCCATTTTAAGAAATGATGCAATATTTAAAGAAAAGGGTCAATTACTGTAAATGTCAGCAAATACTTTCGTTGAATAATGAGACTGCAAATTTCTAGAATGATTTTTGCACGCAGTTACGACCGGGGGAGCTTCCATTATGTACCAGACTGGTGCAAATGTTCTTTAATTTTTCAGGTGATATAATATGCAAAACTTGACATGTTTGACTGAAATGCCTTTTGCAATGTCTCACACCCTTCGTGACGATCTGCTTTTTGCGCAGTCAGACGCCGTGTAGAGGGAGGCAACAGGCACCGCCATGACAAATGCCTGAGGATCCTTCCCGCTTCAGAAAGAGACCAGTCTGGATACGTTCGTGTGGTAATATGGAGGACACCCTGAACGTAGACTGATGATTTTAGGAGACAGACAGCCTTTCTAACCTGGGGAGGTGCTGCACACGCCCTTTAGCTGACAAACCTCACAGCCATTACCTCCACTGCTCATTTAAACGGCTTTTTACTTTAACCCCATTACAAAGGTCCTGATTTTATCTGCCTCTCTGCTGTGATTGGCCGTAGAATCAACTTTATTGTCACCGGACAAAGTACTAGTTTGATATTAATCCAGAAAGAGCAAAACAGTGCAAAAAAGTGCTAGATACAGTCACTGAATGAATGAATGCACCTATTCGCGTGCACAATGCAGTGATATATACCTGTATATGCAGCATCTATGATGGCAGCAAAAAAGCACTTAGGACATACACATTAAAAAAAGATTAGAGAGTAACAGGATATGTACAAGCAGTTATGCCTAATAAGGTAGGCATTGAACTGCATACTGTATGTAAAAACTGATTTAGTATAGTTTTAACTTTTGATTAATCGAATCGGGCGCAGAACATGTGCACAGGGTCTGACCCCACACCCAGCTGTAGCCCTCTCCAATAGCCGACACCCGACCCGTTATCCTGTCTGCTACCTGTCTGCCCAAGCTGACAGGGTTGTCTTTTATTTTTGTCCCTCCCTACGGGTCTTGGTGAAACTCGCCTCCTCTCCTGTGTACTAGAACCGCACCATGCCGGTGTCACATGGCTCTGCCTGCCGTCCCACCTGGAGACGTGTCGCGCGGCCAAAATGCAAATGTCCTCCAAGCAGAACGTGCAGCTGATTTGAGTGCATAGATGTGTTTTCCTTCTATAAGCCAAAGTCAATTTAAAAATTCTCTATGCATTTGGGAAGGCAAATCTGCCATTTTTACGTCTCCCCTATTCTCGTGTTTCATTTTCTCCCGTGGACCAATGTTGTTACATCAAGCGTTTGATTGGCCGCTGCCTGCAGTGTGGCTGCCTTCCCTTAATTTCCTGAGGCTGACATCGCCCGCGAGACACCTGACACGTCGGTGACTGTCATGGCAGGAATCCTCCGCAAGAAGCAGGCTGCCGGGATGTAATCAGGCCTGTGAGAATGAATCCTGCGTTTCACAGAGCTGCCAAACACAGCGTTCGCTTTAAGTCACCCAGTTGACGTTTTTACCCAAATTGAAATATGTTATTTTCTCCATTCATATGACTGGATATTTGGAATGATTTGGATCAAGTAACTTCCTCGACGGTACTACAGCTGCCACCGTCCCTTCTGTCCCACACATTCCACACCATTTACAGCACAGTCAGTGTAACCATGTCTACTTCACCGTAGCAACAACAGATGGAATTCGGAAGCCCAATTCTGCTTTATTGCCAGAGTAACCATTATGACAGTATAAAAAAACCCTATTGAACTACATTGAACCTAAATGCTACATACATATAATACTTACAAAGCAAAATGATTGCTTTTGTTCTCTGTTCAAGCTGTAACTAGCTGTAATCCTGTTCGAGTTTAAAACTAGTAAAACAAGAATTTAAATGCCGTAAGGTCATCAGACGAGTCCAATCACGCCCTCCTTTATGATGGCACCGTTTTTGGTATCATAGGGGAACAGAAACTCTACTTCATCAATTTTGCATTTGTGTTTCTCTTTCAGAAGTCACATTAGCAAATGAACAGCGTGTGGCTTTGGGTCAGCACGTACGTGTCGGGGCTGTGGACTCGTAAGCACCCGGGGGGGGGGGGGGGGCGGCACTCCTGCTGCGTCAGCTCCTGTTGGCTCACGTGTGGCAGCAGTGATAAATCAAGCTCGCCCAGATTCGCGTACCATCAGCACACATGAAAGGACCTTGCAGCCGCGGAAGAGTTACAGTCACTCACACTGGCGCCACAATGCGATGTGACATATTGTGCTTGTCGACGTGCTGGTGCCTCTTCCACGTGCCCAGCGCCTCGCGCTCTGTGCCGCTTCTGATTGGCTCCAGGGCGCCTGGAAGTCAGACCAGGATGAGAGTTTGGAAGATGTATGAATGGTGTTATACATATATTTTCAAAAAGGGGGGGGGGGGTTCTAGTCTATTCTCTAAGGTGTGTGGTGTTGTCAAGCTGCCCCATGTCAAGGCCCCCATCCCCCCCCCCCCCCCCCCACAATCCGAAGACACGCAGATAGGCTTACAGGCACCTCAGAGAGTACGAGTGAGTGAGCATGTGTAGGCACAGCACCAGTCAGAAGTCTGGACACGCCCACAGAAAGAAAGATTTAAGTTTTGGAATAATTACAAAGACATCAAAACTATAAAATAATATATGGAAGTATGTAAAAAAGTATTGAACAAAAAAATATATTTGTTTGGTGCGGGGGGGGGGGGGGGGGGGG